>JAMKCH010015198.1:0-25512 GCA_023653785.1 Ophioderma brevispina | reverse complement strand
TTTATTTCTACTGAGTAAACCAAGTTTAATGTAGTAAATGTTTGATTTTCATGAGTGCAACTAAGTGCACTGTACTCACACTCTGCACTGTCAGATTTGTATAGTTTCTGATATTTATTATGTACATTACAATTGGGATAATGCCCCCCCCCACCACACTAAAATGTCTTTTTCTTATATAGATCATAGCTATGTGGATGGGTACCACCAATATTTAAAAACCCACTCAGGGCACCAAAACCTCAACGGAATATAGGTGTATTATATCAGTTAAACAATAAAAAATGGGTTAAAATTATTTATTTTTTTACACAAGGTGATAAACTGGAAGTGGCAAAAAAACCCCTATTTAAAAAATGTACCTACCTCACACATTTAAAGCAATTATGTATAGTTGAAATGTTCATATTAACCGAGACATGAATTTCCAGCTTTTAACTAGCTTGAGTAATGGAGATATGGTGTTTGAAATTGTTGTATTTTTGAGAAATATTGAAACATGATATTTGTCATTTTTGGCCTATTTGATGACGTAATTCATGGATTTAACCTGGAATATTGAAAGTACAAACAGGAAGTGGTGATGAAAAGCACATTCTGTCAAATTAATATTGGCCAAGATTCATTGGAATCCTCTCTTGTTGAAGATATTTATTAACTTGAAATTTGGTATTTTGGTTATAAGCATTTTAAAAAATGGATGAAAAAGGGCCTGCTTATGATTTTAGGGGGGTCTAGCCCCTCCCTCATAGGGGGGCCGCCCTATGGATTTTTTTATATCACCACTCTGAGTTGCTTGACCAAAGTATTTTCAAGTGCAAAATATAGTTAAAATTGGTTGCCCTCATGCTTTCACCTTTTATGGGAGCCCTGACATGGTGCTTAAAAAATATCACACTTAAAGACACTATCAGTGATTTGAAAAATATTTGAAATTTGCAGGAATAGCTTCAAAGTGAAGGATAGTCTGTATAATTTTTCATAAGTTACCTTTTCCAGCTGTAAGTTGACAGAAAAGGAAGAAAACGGCAGTGTTCCCAGATACGATCTCCATTCAGTTACTGCTGTAGTAAGTATCCGTTCGGACAATAATGCTACATCTCCGATCCTGTCCTTATTAGGTTGCTTCTGGTCTTATCCATTTGCAAGGTATGTTAGGATACCTTACTTGTTACATACATGCAAAAATCTGATTTTTGAGATTTTTTCGATTTGCTGATTTAGCAAATCACTATATTGCTTTAAATCTTGCAAATGGGTCAATTTAGGTTTGAAATTCCTCCCAATGATTTCATCTCATCCCAAGGATCCGAACATAATACAGTTTGGCATATCGGTGCTGTTTCTTTACAGAGATAAGGGTGAAAATGTTATAATGGGTCATTGAACTTTTGATTGGTCATTGAACAGGGGGCCAGATACGCTGCAACTAAATCAAACCATGTAATATAACTGATCTCTTTTGATCCAGGATGGCCGTCAAAACGAACCCCTTGGAACATATTGATTTTGGTAACATCAAATTCTTTAATTAAATGTCAAGAGAATTCTAAAAAATCATGGTAGAATTTAGTTGTAGGGGGTGCATGGGAACCTATATAATCTGCCAGACTACATGAAACCCCTTCCCTTGTAGCAACCAATGGGAGTAGAAGACCAGGGTGTTTGTCAGTACGGCCAAACACTTTAACAGGAGAATTGCACTTCTAATTATCATTTCTCTAATATCCAGATATATTTTTTTTTCAGATCTAACCCACATGATGCTTTCATTTTGGCTAATACCATTTGTCTAATAACCAGTTTGTCTAACACCATTTCTAATCACCACATTGGCTCATACTCATTTCATGTAATGCTTTGTTCGAATAATCACAATGTCTAAACCATTACTCTATTACCCATTTTGGTTTGTCTACTGCCTATTTGGTCTAATCACCAGATTGTCGAAACCCATTTTCATCATGGTTAATTTTAGGGTTGAGTTAATTAATGTGCTGTGAGTTAACAATGTTTTAGACAAAATGAGTCTACTCCACAATGATGTATGATGAAGTGTAAATAGATCTGCTGGATATTAGATTAAATGGGGTTGTAGACACAATGAACAAATAGACCCAAATGTTTTATTAAGAATCAAAAGTGACAATAGACAAGTGGTTATTAGCCCTATGTACAATGAGACATCGAGGTTTAGGAAAACTGTGTTTCTTCTTTCCATGGTATTGAAAATAATACCAACATTCACAATATGACATCACTATGATGTCCATAAAGAAAGTATGAAATCCTCGATATTGGGTGGAAATTGGATATTTCCAATTTTGACTGACTCAAAAACTTATTATAGGCCACTAAATTTCACTCTATGTAAACATAGCCATTCCCATCATGTAGAACAGAAAACCTTTATGAACATTTTGATATTCCTAACTTTTTTATAGTGAAAAATTGGAATTGACCCTATTCAAACTCTGGAAATTGACATGTTTGCTGTACTGCTAGGCATGTTGGTACTTCTTTTGGTATCAATGGAAAAGGAGACCATACCTATCTATTAGTACCAAAATCAAGTATCTGTGATATTCCCTACATGGGTACAGGCGCACTGTTGGCTCTTCTTCGCCTGAAAAAGGGGGGGGGGTTGCCACCCCATCCATGACTTTAGGATCACCCTGTACCTTACCTATAAGACCCTATGGATGTTTTGTTTTTGCATGAAAAGGAGTGTAAATGTCAATTGACAATTACAGTAAATAATTTAGAGAATATAGGTTGATTTTGGGAACCGGTACTCTCTCTTTACGACGAATTGACCCCAAGGCGATACCATTATTTTAATGGAAGAACGAGGCCGGAGGCCGAGTTCTTCCAGCAAAAATCATGGTGTCCGCCGGGTTCAATGCGTCGAAAGAGAGTACCGGTCCCAAAATCATACCTTTAGTCTCATTCTTAAACCGCTTTATCATTCAGGTCATCTTTAAAACCCAATTTCGTCAACACTTTACGGCTTAAATACACCAAGAATGGACTGCCATCACCCAGTGAAAACAATCTAACAACCCGCTGAACACAACAAACATACTAACAGACGACAAACGTTGGCAGGGCGCACGCGAAAGTAGCAAAACGCGGTATGGCCGACACTTCAACCTAAAATACTTCAATACGGCATGCACGTACTACCTTGGTTCAATTACTAAGGCTACTCAGAGATTTCCAAAATAATATTTTTGTGTGTAGTAATTACAAATAGTCCACCAGAACTAAAGATAGTCACTAAAAGGCATATTCCAAAGTTAGAGATGAATTCGGATTTTCCGTTTTCATGCAGTAAGCATTGTTGCACAGTATAACAGTACATAGGATACCATGTATAACAAAAATATTCCGGAATTCCGGAATGTTTATAACAAATTGTTGATTTTCTATATGAAGGACTTCGATTTGAGCTTAGTTCTTTCACCAGGATTGTATTGGAAAAGCATTATGTATATGCAAAAAACTAAAAAACAAACTCGATTTGTTTGAAAAATGAGTGCACCCTCATCGGAAAATCTCTGACTCTGAGTCGGCCTTTAATCGAATTGAACCCGGCATCAGCCAATTAAATTGCTTACATTTTCATTTCTTCCAACTGTTTTAAGAATTAGCAATAGAAAAAGGGGGTTTAGCAAAGCATAAAAAAATTGAAGGGGGTTGGCAACCACCCTCTCCCCTCAGTAGATGAGGGTTAACAAAGCTGTGTACCATTAGTGAATCTGTAATTTAAGGTGGGTGTTCTATTTATGTGTGCTTGCTTTTCTCCACTTGATATGAGAGCCTGGCACCTGCATACACGTACCATCCATACGTGAAACGACTTGCGGCGGTTTTGATAATAGAAGCGATACGCGCGTGTGCAAAGGCCCTATTCAAGGCCCTATACTGTGCTAATATATGGATGTTGAACCAAAACGCACTTTTTTGTTATATCTTTGCAAAGAAGTGGATTTGGAAGCCTCAAATTTCAGGAGTAATGAGAAAACTACGGCCTTTCATCTGATATCAAAAATTTATACTACTTCCAGGTAAATCAGGGGGTCAAGCGATGCGTAACAAACCACCTTAATACTTTTATATTATTACTTAATTGACCTGGACTTGGCATGTTAGTCCCCACAATTGGAACATCCACACCATCTTCATGACTCCTCTTTTGTGAATATACCAAGCTTTCTTGCAATCAAAGACAGTCTTGCACTCTTCACAGCCCAAATGATGAAACCTGTCTTTCCTCCTTCATATCTGCTTGTCTTCACTGTTTCAGAGGCAACCCTGTGTGACATCATTGCTACTGCTAATACTTCCTGGAGTCACGACCTGCAGATGCAAGCACTCTGGTAACTGGTGGTGGTGTTTTAAAGTTATGATCTATGCTCATCACATGGTAGGGGACAGATTCATCACACTTTCAAGCTTGACCTGTGTTAGCTTACTCAGATGTAGAGTTTGTTTCAAATTGCATATTTTGCTTATTTCACAGTGGATACAACAGTTAACTGCTGGCTTGGGTGTGCCTTTCTGATCATAATGTATACCTTGTTTAGACCTATTAGGTGTTTTTAAAACAGGTGTTTTGTTCGAGTGGCACGGAGCTTGTGTCAGAATTTCTACTTTGTTTTTGTTCAGAAATGCTGGGTGCATTCAAAGTACTTACTGACTCAGTACTTATGGTCAGACTGTTTGCTTCTTTGGACACACTGGTTGATCTGAGATCCCAACTGACTTTGATATTCATAATTTGTGTCAAATTTTATGGTTCTTTGGAAACACTGGTTACAAGACTTAAATGTGGGATTTATTTCAGAGCAGAATATTTTGCTCAGAACACACCAGGTGCAATCAACTTGTTGCCATGGGGGTTTGTCCTTGTTTTTAATACCTTTTCCTTCACTCCTGATGTGGCCTTCTATACATGCTGAGACATATGCGAAGAGGCCAACCATATTCGTTCTTGCAACCACTTACATGAATAAGGTTTAAGTTTAAGATGAACAGCCCTTTCATGAATGAGAACATTCCCTCTACTGAATGTTTTCCCACAATAACTACATCTTTATGCTTTTGTTGTTCATATTTGGCTGGTTTTCCTTTTGCCCCTTTGATGTTCCCTTTTAGGCTGTTTGTTTGGATTTTAATCTTTGATTGTCTTAATAGACAGTTTTTGGGGGGGGGGGGGGGGGGAAAAAAGTTCTCCAACTCTGGAAACCTGACTAGGTTTGCTTGTTGAAGCAACACTCACGTCTTGGATTTGGTTTTAGGTTCATTATACATGACAAGTTTGAATTTGTTCTTGAACAGTTGTGTTTCCTTTTTGCTGTTGTCACATTTAAGGCCTCTTTATGATTTTTGCCGCTTTTGTTGAACTCTCTTTGCGAAGACCCCCTTGGTTGCATATTTGGATTTTATTCGTGCTTGCCTCTGGATTCATTACGGTATTCCTTTGTTGCTTTGGAAGTTGGTTCTTAGTTGTTCTGATACGGGTGCATGTTTCCTTACTCTACTTTTTGAAGCAAGTGGATATCATTGGGTGAATTTTCTTACATGGTGCTCCAAATAAAAGGTAGTTTGAAAGGCTTTTTACACCATCCCATTGTAATGGCGTCATCTTAGTATGTAATCTTTCATGTGCTAAGCATGCTTGGTTAGAACTAAACTTCATCCTGCAATATTGACACATGGGGAAATCTCTTCCATTCACAGAGCTCTTATGGGAATGAAGACCTTTTCTTAGTGGTAAGAGATAATTGCATGTTTGTTTTGCACAAACTTGTTCCTGTATCTCTATTGGATTTCTTCTTTGTGTCAAGGCATTTTTTCCATTTTGTGAGAAACTCTGGGTTAGTTTGGGACCAACAATTTAGTTGTCTTCTTAATTTATGGGTATTCAGAGGTTATCTTCTAGGGCTTGTTATCTTTGAATACTTCTGCTTTGAATGATTTCTTTTTTGTGCTTAATGCCATTGTACTTTCATCATCAATATATACTCCCGTTTCCATTTTTGCTAAAGTCTTTTCCCCTCTGATCCAAACTTGACTTCTTGTGGCAGATGATCTTGACTCCTGAGCCTTCTTGTCTGGTGTAATTACTTGCTGCTTTTGGTTGTACATTAATTTGCCATTCAGCAGTTCTGGAGTCATTTCATCCTTAGTTACCCCTGGAGTTTCAGTATGTCCAGGGGAGTTTTTTGAATGTTGATCCGTTTGTGTAAAAGTTGCCATCACTTTTTGTTATGGAAATTTTTGTCTGGCACCTTGCTTTGAAAATTCAACCTGCCATGTGGTGACCTAAGATTTTAACGTTATTGGATATAAGGTTTGAGTTCCTGAGCCTTGGTAAGATGATGGAAATTTTTTTTTTTCTCGAAACTACTCTCGCTCTTGGGTTTTTTTGTTGTGTATTTACTTCATCGTTTTTGTTAATTGGCTATTTCTTCCCCAGTGGGACATGTTTTGCACTTTGGATCCATTGGTGAATTCTTCTGCTAGATCTGGAAATGCCTTCTCTTTTGTTCGATGGAATTGGAAATTTCATTGTCATCTTTTTTCTCTGATACTTCACTGGCAGCACCATGGCATCACTTTGCAGCATCTTCGTTTTTGTGATTTTCTTTGGTAGACATGTTTGAGTTTTATGATCTACTCGAGCATCTAGCATCTCTCTCTACGACAAGCTATTCTTTGATGTTCCGGTATAGCTGCTTCTGTCTGCTATCTTCTCCCTCTCCTACTCTGCTCCTTTACGGGGTACCTCCAGCCCCCTCTACATGTCACCTGTGGTGATTTTTTTCACATGGCCGTTGCAAGTATGTGGTATTTGAAAATGCCTCTTCACAGTAGGTACATCCATATGGCTTTTCCATGGAATGCAGCCTTTCGTGCCTCCCATCATGCTTTAATACTACTTAATGACTTCTTGCAATACTGGCACCCATGGAGAATTTCCCGTGTACAGATGTCTCATCAGAAGCATTTTGAGCTGATTGAAATTGTGTGACTTGTTGGATGATGTGTGCTCTGTTGATCCACTCAACCTTCTTCTATAAGAAAGAGAAGTAGTAGACAACACACATGATGGAGCGGATCTGCAATGTGGAGACATTGAAGACTGTTCCTTTGATTTTCTACCACTATTGACCTTACAAACCATCTACAATCTTCCCTGGATCCCCTTCAACATCAGGTTTTACCTGGCCATCTAGAAAGGTCACTTTTTTGGAAGATACTTTGAGCTTCTTAGCCTAGATTTGATTTTGGTTGCTTTTTATATTCAAAGAAATTTATATATTGTTTTGGTTGTGGTTCCTCTTTCTTCGTAGTTTTTTTTCTTCATAACGTTTTTCTCTAGTTCTCCATTACGAAATTCTCCTTTCTGCTTGTCCAAGGTCTTCAAGTTTCTTTGTTGGACAATTGGTTGATCATTAACCTGCATTGCATTCCATTTAGCTGTGGAAATATTTGCTCTTTTTGTTGTTACTTCGAACCCCTTCTCATTGGATGGTTTTTGTTTGCCTTCTTGTATTCATTTAAATCTATTATTTATTTAAAGGGTGTCAAATGCTTAATCTGAAATGTACCTTAGAATAAATATGACAAGATATTGATCCTTCTCACGTGTTTACGAGCTTTATTATATCTCACACTGGTGTGTCTTGCTTTACAAAGTTGAAGCGCCCTCTTTCTAACCTGCAGTGTTCCTATATGCTTCTGCTAGTTGCTAATATCATGGCCAATGAAGAAATAAACCAGGATACCCCATCATTGAGTATTCATCATGATAAAGCTCTTCAGCTTAAAAGGAAATAAAAGAGACAAGATAATAGCGTTAGCAAAATAATTGCAACTATTTCACAAGTAATACACAGTGGTGGATTTAACACTTAAGTGACCAAGCAGGTTCCTATGACCTGATGACCCCCAAAATTGGTTTTTGCACTAGCTGCTTTACAGATGAGATTTGTTCATTAAAATTTGTTGTAATTGTCTAACTTATTATGCGCTTCTGTTCATACCAAAAATATTAAATCGGCCTTACTCTTAATGAGTTAATTAATGGGGATCCCATGGAACCACACTGGGCACTATTAAAGATAAAATGAGAGATTTTGGGGCATCCGTATGTTGTGTCATATGTAGTGATTTATGAAATCACCGACTTCATATAGATAAGACACCCAATAGATTTCTTACCTTGTATTTGGCTACAGAAATGCAATGAAGGTGAAAACAAAATGCAATTTTGATTTGCTTAATTTCAATATAAAACATGAATTTAGTAATTGCTCCTAGAAAACAGAAATTTCATCTGCCCCCCCCCCCCATTCGCCCGCCCACCCATCTGCAGTATAACATAAGCACACTGTGTTGTGGGGGCCAATAATTCATATCATGTACAGATAATAATTCAGTGGCTGCTGGAAATGTCCTTCCAACAGTCCAATATGATATAGACAGGAAATGGTGCCATGTTTTATGTCTACACTCATCCATTAGTTGGACTGTTGGTTCAGACAAGTTAAGTTAGAGGTCATTTTTGTGAGCTGAGGTGACACTATTTTCTCAATGGACAGACAGAAATTTGGCTTTTCCAGTTCCGCCATTAAATTACAATCGGGGATCGCAATTCCAATTACAACATCCCTTCTTTTATGACAAAAAAATACATCGGTCCTCGGACCGCTTGTGTCGCCTGCCGTCGCGGTTTGTGAATGGTAGGCTTCACATGACCATTGACCTTGATATGTGACCTTTGACCTCATAAACAAATGAGGGTTTGCATGTTAACTCCATAAACCAAGTTTGGTTTCAATTGAACTTCAACTTTTCAAATGAGGTCAATTTTACATTTTCAGCCCATCTTACAACTTTACCTCACATGAGCTTTGACCTTGGTATGTGACCTTTGACCTCATCAACAAATGAAGGACCCCATGTTGCACCTATGACTCAAGTTTGGTTCCAATTGAACTTCAACTGTTCAATTGAAGTCAATTTTACATTTTCAGCTTAACTTACAACTTGACCTCACATGACCTTTGACCTTGGTATGTGGCCTTTGACTTCATCAACAAATGGGGGATGCCATGTTGCACCTGTGACCCAAATTTGGTTTAAATCCATCAGAGTATGTGGATATTACAGGCAAACGTTAAGCTTTTTTCACAACAGACATCAACATCAACAGATATCAACAGTGGACATGTATTCTGTATTTTGAACATTTGTGTTTGCATATTTGAAATCAGTGCTTAAGCATTGAAGGGGCTACACTTTCTGCAGAAAGATTAAATAAATTGGTACACTGCTTGGTTGTCTGTTGTGTACACTGGATCCAGGATCCTACTAGTCGGGTTATACACAGTTAGCTTCCACAACATAAAGACTACATATGTAATCCCAACCCCCCTACATTTTTGACCTTTTGTTTGTTGTTACACAGACTTTGGCTTCCAAAAACGTTATTATATAAAAGACTTTTAACTAATTATACTTATTTAAATATATTTATAAATGTTCTTTTTTTTTAATTAATATTTAACATTGTTAATTAAATTTTTTGTTTTCAATATTTTTAATTACATTTTTGTTTTCATTATTTTTTTAAATTAACATTTCATACTAATTATTATTCTAGTTATTATTATTAAATTATTATGGTTATTATTTTTATTATTTTGGTGTAGCTGGCTTCCAAAGCAGTCACTATATAATCCTATCCAAAACAGTCATTATATAATCCTATAAATTCTTTTAGATTTTTTAACACATTACTATCATTAGTAATATTTATTATTACTTAGGTGCAGATGGCTTCCAAAACAGTCATTATATAATCCCATCAATTAATTTTTATCATTTACCATTACTTATTATAATTATTATTAAAATTCCATTATCATTATATAATTATAATTATTATCTTTATTATTATAATTTAATACTAATTATTATTAATTATGGTTATTTTTATATAATTATTATTATTTTCATTATTCTAATACTAGTTATTAGTATTAAATTATTATGGTTATTATTTTTATTATTTTGGTGTAGATGGCTTCCAAAACGGTCATTATATAATCCTATCAGTTCATTTTTATTATTTAATATTATTTATAATTTTGATTATTATATTTTGGTGTAGTTGGCTTCCTAAACAGTCATAATCCTATCCATTCATTTTATTATTTAACCTATTTCTTTATTATACATGTAATAAATACTATACATTAATACCGGTGGTCTGTCTGACCGGGTCTATTTTCTCGGAGACTGAGGGTCGCACGTTCCTGAAACTTGGTGGATGGGTGCCCATATAATACTTTATTATTTAACATTATTCATTATAATTATTATTATAATATTTTGGTGTAGATGGCTTCCAAAACAGTCATTATATAATCCTATCAGTTCATTTTTATTATTTAATATTATTTATCATTTTGATTATTATATTTTGGTGTAGTTGGCTTCCCAAACAGTCATAATCCTATCCATTCATTTTATTATTTATGCGACTGAGGGTCGCACGTTCCTGAAACTTGGTGGATGGGTGCCCATTGACCGTCCGAAGACCAAGTTTGTATTGGTTAGTGGATCAAAGGTCATGATAAGGTCATTCAAGGTCAAATGGGGTAAACATTGGTGTATGGAAATGAACCTTGGAGGGTGGGGTTGATTGTTGATGCCAAAAATCTTAAAGGTCACGACAAGGTCATCAGGGGTCATTCAAGGTCAATAGAACCACGAAACCCGGTTAATCGCCTACTAATAATTACTATTACATTATATTATATCGGTTGAACATTCATGCGCACATTTTGCGTTTAAGGTGGAAAACACCATTTGCATCTGGATCTTTTTAACTAAATAATTGAGGCCAAATTCATTATCAAATATCGAAGTAATCTGTTACATCTCGCAACCCGTATCACACCAGGCTTGCCCCTCACATAAGCACATGTACTCTTTACAGCTTAAGAATTCCAGAAACTTAGACTGCTACTCGAAAACCGTCAGTTTCCAAATGTTGAGTCTCGGACTTGAAATCTCAAAATTATCAAATTTTGAGTTTGAAACTTGGAATTTCACAAATAATGATTTGCAAGTTTTGGGTCTGTGACTTGAAATTTGGGAATTGACTCGAAATTTCAAAATCATGAAATTTCGAGTTTGAAACTTGAAATTTTTGATACTCCAAATTTATGAATTGGCGTGCAGACTCGAAATATATGAAATTATCCATTTTCGAGTTTCAGTGATTTGTGCTGTAAAGAGTGCCGTGGTTATGCGAGGGGCCACGCTGGTGTGATACAGATTTTTGAGCTGAAAGAGATTGTATCCATGATATAGGTAATTACGCACATGCGTGAAGATATAAATGCAAATGCACGCTCACGATTCATGCTGCTCAAAATATGCATAAAACATTTAAAAGGAAAGTTTTATAATTATGATACATTTTAACGACCGTTTGTTATATGAAAACTAATACATGCCAAACTAGAACCATTTCCAATACAACAGTGCAAAAATGGACTTTGATGAAAAATAGGGGGCGGGATTTGTTTACATTTTGGAGAAATCACTGATAGTGGCTTTAAGTTGCTCCATGTCACCCAAACCTAAAAAAATTTTAGCAAAGTTGATCAATTAGCTATGTGCATATTAAAATATAGGCACTTTTTCCCCAAATCTTTCACAATTTACTGTCAATTTACCAAATTTCTGCATTTTTAGGTTTGGGCCATGGCGTATGTCAGGAGCTTTAATTTGAAGTATTAACTACATGTCTTGGGTATATGGTTCTTGAGATATTGTTTTTCTCAAAAATACATATTTATGCAAATTAGCATGTTTGGCATTTGGTTGCCATGGCAACGAAATCAAAACTGATGCCAAATTTTAAGTCCGGTCCATACTTTCGATATTTGATACTGAATTTGGCCTCAATTATTTAGTTAAAAAGATCTAGATGCAAATGGTGTTTTCCACCTTAAACGCAAAATGTGCGCAATAAATGTTCAACCGATATAATATAATGTAACAGTAATTATTAGTAGGCGATTACCCGGTTTTCGCGGTTCCATTGACCTTGAATGACCCCTGATGACCTTGTCGTGACCTTTAAGATTTTTGGCATCAACAATCAACCCCACCCTCCAAGGTTCCGACATTTCCATACACCAATGTTTACCCCATTTGACCTCCTTTGACCTTGAATGACCTTATCATGACCTTTGATCCACTAACCAATACAAACTTGGTCTTCGGACGGTCAATGGGCACCCCCCACCAAGTTTCAGGAACGTGCGACCCTCAGTCTCCGAGAAAATAGACGCGATCAGACAGACACACAGACCACCAGTATTAATATATAGTATTTATTATATGTATAATAAAGAAATATGTTAAATAATAAAAATACAGCAAGTAAACTTGTGTCATCCCCCTGGCAAGATGGCAGTCTGGAACATGACCTCAGATGACCTTTGACCTTTGTCCATGACCTTTGACATCATGCACATATGAAAGAACCCCTATTACACTTTAACCCCAAGTCTGGTTTCAATCGGACTTCAACTTTTCGAAGGAGACCTGAAAAACGAAAACCTAACCTTGGTTAGAAAAGCTAGCCAAACTGGAACACACACATACATACACACACACATACATACAGACATGCGTGCCTTCGCAATATCCCCCTCTGCTTTTCAAGCCAGGGGGATAAAAATGAATGGATATGATTATGACTGTTTAGGAAGCCAACTACACCAAAATATACTAATCAAAATTATAAATAATATTAAATAATAAAAATGAACTGATAGGATTATATAATGACTGTTTTGGAAGCCATCTACACCAAAATATTATAATAATAATGAATAATGTTAAATAATAAAGTATTATATTATGACTGTCTTGGAAGCCATCTACACCTAAAAAATAATAAATATTAATAATAATAATAATATGTTAAAAATATAAAAGAATTTATAGGATTATATAATGACTGTTTTGGATAGGATTATATAATGACAGTTTTGGAAGCCATCTACCTAGTACCCTGTACATACTGCAAAATTGTTTATTTTGACAAAGTTATTCTTGATTAGCTAATAAAGCGTGAGTACACCCTACACTTAATTATGATACGTACAGCAGAAAATTAACAAAGATTGTAACAAGTGTGCTTACTGGAAATATGACCAGGGACTTCAATTACAAGCATTTGGTGACAGTAGACATGCAAAAGAAGGGGGGTCTTTGGGGGACACAGTCACATTGCCCATAAATAGGGGGTTAATTGGGTAACAAATTTGTTAAATTTTTCAAAAAATGAGGTCTTTGCTTGAGATTTTTGTAAAATTTTCTAAAGAGTAAAGGTCATTGGGTGAAAATGTTAAAACCATGGGTTTTGGGTGACAATGGCAAAATATTATTATCCAAATATGGCATCTTTAGGTGACAACAACATCACACCAAAATACAAGCTAAAATCACACGACCAAATTTTCAACATACGGTGACAAGAAAATTGTTAATTACGAATCACTAAACTCACATCATGTCAAAACGCCCAGCACAAGATACTCTAAGGCAAGACCTCTGGACTGTTCCCGGTTATTTCTTTAGAATGGGCACGCACACGCATATTTTGCTGATTACCAATAATACAAACAAACGAGCAGGCGGACGCTGTTTTCGCACTTACCGAGGTCAAAGTTCCATACTAATTAAAAAATTACAACTGTGCACTACTAGTGTGTTAAATATGTCACACTCGTCATAGCAACTACGAACATGCTATAGCCTATGCTATTTTGGAAGCCATTTTGAAAATCTGCAAAAAACACCATGCCCGATCTTTGCAACGATAAACTTTCTGCATAAACCACATGCCTGACGATGTTCTTGGATGTAAATGGATCATTTTATAAGGGAGGGTCATCTGGCGAAATCAACGAGAAAGTGCATTTTTCTGTGCTGTAAGTTTTAGGTGTAATTGAAGCTAATTGACTTGGGCGGTAAACATCTAAGCCTGCACCAGTGAGCTCGTTGATTCAAGATGGACGTCCGACCTCTAGCCTTTTATTACTCTAACTCTGTGCTCTAAAGTAGGTATGCCAGAGTGTGAGCAAATCAATGTAAAATTGATGAGCACAGAGTAAATTGCCTCAAAATTGCTGTCCAAATGCCTTTTACTTTGAGAAAACATACCAGTCAACCACGTCAATCAGGAAATTTGACCACTTTCTTAATGAAACTGGTGCACTTTCAGACATTTTAAAGCATTTTTAAAGATGCCATGCAAGAAAATAGCCCACCCAAGATTTTTCATACTTACGTCAGCCAGGTTATAGTGGTGTACGACCTTATGGGCAATTCCACGGTGATATGTCCCCTTTATAACGTTCATGACACATTTTCTAGAGCTCATCTTGTTAATAAACTTGGGTTTTCTAGCACTATTTTGCTCTAATTAAACAATAGGAGCTGCGCTAAGCACATAATTCTAAAGTATCAATTAAGAATGAGCAAGTGTTACAAATTCAACACGTGTAACATCCATGACGTTTCCACAAATGTAACGTCCATGACACTCATTTTGATGTGTTTCTATACTAAAGTAAGGTGTTATCCCTTACTTGTATTCATAGTTAGATACTGTGTTGCTGTGGCTACATTATTAAACACCGAGACTATAAGCACTGAGCTAAATAAAATGAGACTAGGAAAAATGAAGGTTGCAAAACTCAAAATGTTTTTGTTATAAATGCTGTCCAAAAAAATGCTTGTCCATTCTCATAACATTCATGACATTCACTTCTAAAGCTCATATCTTTTTAATCAGTTGGAGTTCCCTAGAAATTTCATGCACTGTATGTTAAAGAGGCACTGGCACATTTCAAAAATATGCGCCTCAAGATTTTTCAAAATTGATATTTTTGCATGGTTGTAAAGCTTTTATATACATTAGCTCTCACCTGAAATGATTAAGACCAAATCAGAGCATTCTTATGGGTAAACAGAACGATTTTATAATTAATGTCGCCGGCGACATTAATTCAGCAGACGACGGAAATGGCGTTTAATACAAGAACACTCACTCAGTATGCATGTTTCCCACGGCATGCACCCTGTTTGACCGATCTGTGACCTTTGTGGTTTTAATATTAATGAGTACAAGTCTATGATATTCATGTAATATACACATTTGTTGATTAAAATTATGGAAAACTTAAAAGTTAGCCTACCAATTACCTGGATGTCTTTAACCTCTTATTAACATCCCGATCTGTTTTTGAGTATATTATTTTTATTATGTAAATGTATCTCTATCCATCCAATGGCCTAGACTATCATTTGAGAGCAAATTGAAGAAATTTCATATTTTGTGAAAATGTGCCAGTGCCACTTTAAACATTAGAAAGTCCACTAACATTACCACAAATAAAATTAACATCCAAAGTATTCTGGTTTATAGAATACCTTTTGAATACAGGAGGTGGGATAAAAATGTAACATCCATGATGGTGGAATTGCCCTTATGCACTAATCAAGTACAATTCTGTACAACCCACATTAGCGAGCTCACAGTAAAGCTGGGGGCAGATGGTGGAATTGCCCTTATGCACTGATCAAGTACAATTCTGTGCCACCCACATCAGGGAGCTCAGTCTCCATGCTCATCTGAAAGCTGGGGGAGGTGGATGGTGGAATTGTCCTTATGCACTGATCAAGTGCAATTCTGTGCCACCCACATCAGGGAGCTCAGTCTCTCAGTGCTCATCTGAAAACTGGGGGAGGTGGATGGTGGAATTGCCCTTATGCACTGATCAAGTACAATTCTGTGCCACCCACATCAGGGAGCTCAGTCTCTCAGTGCTCCTCTGGAAGCTGGCTAAGTACAAGGCCTATTATAGCTACATCACATCTAAGTGAACAATCTGTAGTAGGTCGTATGTCATGAACTGGTACAAAATGGGGGATCTGTTACAATCTAAAGAATTTGGTGTCAATTTGTTGCTGGAAGTCAGCTCTTTAAGATAAAACCATTTTCAGCCCATTTGGTTTAGTATTATGAGAGCTACGGTAAAAAAATCTTCAATTAGGTAATGAGGGATACAGGGGGGGGGTACTTGGGGGAGGCAAAGACATTACACTTAAAAAGGGCTAAAATGGGTCACATATACATTTCAATAAGTAGAGAAGTGAAACACATGTGGTGCTCAAATTGCACCTACACTCTCCTGAATGATAGATCTAACTCATGATACAAACATATTTGCATTACTGAAACAAATTAATTAAATTGGATGTTAATTAGGTACAAATTTTGACCACTTCTTGGCAATGTTCAGCTGTTCTGTGCTCGCATATATCCCACAAAACAAAGTAGAATTTTGGGTAACTTGATATTAATTTAAAAGGAACTTTATAATTCTCTCCTTTTAATCACAATTGGTATCCCAGATATTTAGGATAATTAATCAATTCTTCTTCTTAGCGTATCCACAAGTCATTGGTAATGGCTTGTGGTGGTGTCAGGATTTATTCAACTAGTGTGCTGATCCGGGGCCGTGTGTATCCATGATACGGACGCTCCTAACATGGCCTAAGGTTTCACACCACTAAATACTGCTCCCATTCGTTCCTGTACAAAATAGGCGAGATAAGAACGTCATTTTCTCCTCAATGGAACATCTCAGACCTTAAAGCTAACATTCTGCTTGAAGATTATCATATCTCCTACCGAATCAATCATGAAATTAGGGTAGTTATCCCAAAAATTTTCGAGCTACTGGACCGTGAAGACTAGCATGCACCATGGACCCTGGAGGTCACAGCACTTTTTCAGCCAGGTGTTCCCTGTAAGAATACGGTTAAAATTGGTTTGTCGGAGAGGCTGCTTGTAAGCATGTCACACCAAAGTCCTATTATAGCTGACAAACACTTTCAATTTAACATGTTTCAAAATAGCTTCACTTTCTGGATAAAAGAAGAGCTGCCATCATTGGTAAAACCTGGCATGTAGGCCTACATCACAAAAGTTGTCATGGCTTATCTTTTATCCATTTATTGTGGCTATTTAATCTGCTAAAGCATTGCGCAAGCCAGCCAGCTGAATTTTGCACCTTAGACTCGTCATCTTTACATCCTTGAAAGTTCAGCCAGCCTAGAATGTTTTACAGCTCTATTCACACTTTACTTGCCTGCCCTCGAGCATTTCTCCTGCGCTGCCCCCCCCCGCCCTCCTCTGCACAGACAACACAAGCCAGGGGGACTGCTTTCATCACTAGTATTTGAAACAAGTTTGACAAATCAAATTGACGTTACTCGAGTCAGGTGGAGGTCACAAACTATTTTTCGCTAGTCTGCTATACACAGCTCGTATAGGTTTCACACCACTAAATTCTGCTCCCATTCGTTCCTGAACAAAAAGGCGATATAAGAACGTCCTTTTCTCCTCAATGTAACACCTCAGACCTTAAGCTACCCACCCCAATTCTGCTTGAAGATCATCATATCTCCTACCGAATCAATCACGAATTAGTAGTTATCCCCAAAATTTTCGAGCTACTGACCGTGAAGACTAGCATGACCCGTGGACCCTGGAGGTCACAGCACTTTTTCCAGCCATTGTGGTCCTTTAAGAATACGGTTAAAATTGGTGTTGTCGGATCAAAATAACATATCACTGCCATCTTTTTTTGTATATTCCTACAGATTTTATACTTATATTGATAGCACCATAGATATTTGTAATACCATATTTGACCATTTTCCTCAGTTTTTAGGGTACCTTAAGGCGAGGTCACCAAAAAAAAAAATCAACACCTCATTTGCAGTGGGGGCTGGACTTACCGGTTTCTCACGTTATTTACTGGTGTGAATCCCTAATCAATCATTAATAATTAAATTTCATGACCAACAGAAGTTGTTACGTCACACACACATGTAATGTTCTTCATGGTTACTTTTATGAGTATGTCATATCAAACAAGAAAGGGTGTATACAAAAAATCTAAGCATAATTCAAATTTGGTTATTCCAACAGATTGTGTTCTTTATGTAGGAAAATATATGATACATGAAAACAATATATTTTTACTTCAGGTTCAAAACCATGAAGACATCATGTGCTCAATAGCCATCTAATAGGCAGCATTTAAAGTCACCCAATATGGTACCAATTTGGGTAAAGATGACACATCTATTTACTTAACATTACACAAGGGCTATTCATTTAGTTACATAGAAAGTAATGTTTGTATATTCCATAACTACACTAAACCTATGTTTGATGTTTAAAAGAATTTCATACAGACATGGCATAAATACACACATGTATAATGCATGGATCACCCTGTATACTATTTGATCATAACTTTGGGCAGAAACCCATAACATAGTATTTCTTTTCCTCATTTGCATTCTTAATGATGAAATATAGGATTGGTACTTGAATAAAAGAATTAAATCTTCAAATTGGTCTTTTGCATCAAAAAAATATTGGTGAATTTGACCACACTGTATGTTCAAAACAGAACAACATTAATCGCCTCCTTTATTATTTTTTGGAGGGCCATTGTCTTGTCTTTCATAATCAACATCTGTTTTAACCTGCACATTTTGCAAAAAAAAAATAGACCCAGGTATATTAAAATGAAAAAATATGTAATTTTTATTATGTTACACCCTGTAGGAGTTTTACCCACCCCAAATATTGTCTCTCTTTTTGCCATCTGGCATCCTTATCTGGTATCCTTTCCAAAAATGTTTACTTTTATGCAGTTTACATGCAAGGAATAAAAGTTGTGTTGACTTTAATACATATTGGTGACATTTTTGTCATTTTGCAGTGTGTAACATTTTTTGTACCCAGTTCATGACATATGACCAGTATGTAGTAACAGCGTTCCCTCTAAGATTTTGTGGTTGGGCCTATTTGCACATTTTCAGCTATTTCTGACCCAGTATGAGGCTCTTTGGCATATGAATTTGTTATAAGCAAAAATAGTCAGAGGGATGGAAAAAATTAATTATTCTTTTTATCTGATATCTTTCATGCAGTGTATGGTCATTCTATAAATATTGATGTGTTCTGAACAGACCTGTAACCAATTTCAAAAACCACAAAAAGCCCTAAAAATGGCTCAAAAAGGCCAAGAAATTGATTTTGCAAGCTGAGCAAGCCCAAAATTAGGGGTTTATGCTATTTTGTTGAAAAGAGGTTAACATTTTGGTACAAAGGTCCACTTTTGCCAAATCCCCCCCAACAAACTTCAACTTACAGGCCTGGTTCGATCTGAGCATATTTTGTATGATTTGTTGTGTGTAAAATATAGGTGTGCTTCAACTTTCATCGTAACTAGTCTAGCAGATTACATGGGTTCCCATGCACCCCCTTAAACTAAATTCTAACATGATTTTTAGAATCTCTACAACATCTACTTGAAGAATTTTGATGTTACCAAAATCTAATATTGTCCCACTGGGTCCGTTTGGCGGCCATCTTGGATCCAAAGAGATCCGTAGTATAGATGAGTTGACATGTGACGTCAACGCCCGGCAACAAAGAAAGCACTGCCCGGCAGTATGGGTGAGCATCTGCAGGGCTTGTGCTTTTAAAATTCGCGCTCAATCAGGGGTGATAAGGCTATTGAATGCTGTAACTGCATGGGCATATTCTTCGCACCTCTAACATGTCAGTAGACCGGGTGCTAACTTGTGTTTGTAAACATTGATGTCACCTCATCTATAAAATGGTCTGATTGAGTTGAAAAGTATCTCAAATGATCTCATCATAAGGAATCAGAAAATATATAGTTTGGCATATCTGTGATATTCAGTTGCAGAGATATGGATGAAAATGTGATAAAGGTCATTGCACTTTTGATTCGTCATCGTACAGGGGCCTAAATTTCAAAATGCATAGATCTTGACAAATTTGGTATCAAATTGTAGCTATGAGCATGAGCAAACCATAAAAGTATAGTTTGCACTATCTAGGATTTTTAGTTAGGTGGTATAATTCGGCGGAAAGTTACCGTTTATCAAAATTGTATTGTTTTGTATGGGAATTAGGGACTACTCATCTCTTTCCTAACCGATAAACAAAAATGGAAGATCTGAAATCATGGAAACTGTACATTTCCAGATTGCTCATGCTCATACCAACAATTTGACACCAATTTTGTCAAGATTGAAGCATTTTGAAAATTTGGCCCCCTGTACAATTACCAATCAAAAGTTCAATGACCTTTATCGCATTTTCACCCATATCTCTGTAACTGAACATCACAGATATGCCAAACTATATATTTTCTGATTCCTTATGATGAGACAAATCATTTGAGATACTTTTCAACTAAATTGATCCACTTTGTACGATTAATACCTCTTAATCCAAGATGGCCACCAAACGGACCTCGTGGGACAATATTTGATTTTGGTAACATCAAAATTCTTTAAGTAGATGTCGTAGAGATTCTAAAATTCATGTTAGAATTTGGTTTTAAGGGGGTGCATGGGAACCCATATAATCTGCTAGACTAAACCCCCTGAATAACCTATCAAAGTTTCATTTTGTCATGTGCATGGAATAAGGTCATAAGTACAATAGCTGCCATTTGTCAGAAATTCCCATCTAACATATCACTATGCCTTGTCTTTAGTCAGTGGCTCTTGAAATCATTATTCAGGTGACAAGAACCATTTCAAGAGTCACTGACTCAAGGAAAGATAGATTCAGAGTCATCCTAATACATAGCAGTACACTGATATATCACATGGCAGCTATTGCTCTTATGACCTTCATACATTCACACGTTAATTTGTCCTATATCCCAGGCAGTAACATGAATGAGGTAATTGAGAACAGGGAGCAAATTCCCAAGTCATTCTGTTGACCTGCATGCTCTGGAAGCAAGTGCTAAACGGGAGCAAAAATAAAATGTCAAAATTATGCATTTTCAGTCATATTCAGAATTAGCACTAAAAATGCATTCAAATAAGTACAAACAAGCTTAGTCTTAGTTCGGTGGTTTCTGAGGCTTCTACCATTTGAGTGATTTTACTTTGGATGCCCCCGCATGATCGAAATGACCTAAAAAAATTACGGCACTGAATGTTGACCACACCTACCTAGTTTCATCGCACACGGTAGTTTTTGACCACCATTCATGCTCCAGGAGCAGTCTCCCTCACTAACCTCAAAGGGCAGCTATTATTTTTCTTATCTTTTTTTGCACTTAGAATTTTTCCCTCTAACCTGAAAAAATAATGAAAATTTTATATTTAACAGAGGCAGTAGCGAGATTCGAACCGGAGACCACTGTATGATGAGGTCAGCTACCTAACCACAAGACCATCGAGGATTGGTGTGCCAGATTAGCAAATCTAATCCTTGATAATTAACATTTACGGAATAAATCGCTACTGCTATTGTGGTCAGCACTCAATATAATGAATAGCTCCATTCTGGACCGGTTGCCACAACCTATGCTCCAGGAGCATGAGTGGTGGTCAAAATCTCACATTTGCAGTTTCATCATCCTACCACATCTTTAGTGATTTGACCTCAATGAAAGACACTGCATGACCTTGAAATGGCCTTCAAAATTTTCCATCCAACCACAAAATTACAAATTAGCTCATTTGCATCAAAGAATGTCCTTTAATTGGCCCACATGCTCTTTTATCCCAATTATGCATGATTTGCACAACATAACCTCACCATGCACAATCAGAGAACACCACAGATTGGATAGATTTTCAAAAATACTCCTTTAAACAGCCCACATGACCTCTCACCACAATTGGAATACACCATATAGATGGACCTTGGGCCAGTGGGTCTTCTGATCAAGTTTGGGTGCAATTGGCATTTGGGCAGTCAACCTAAACGAAATGACAGAATGCCCATTTAACACAAAAACATAACCTTTGACCCCCAATCCGTGTTCACCTCAAATATAGGCCTTTGTGATTGTAGCATTTGATTTAGATTTTCAAAGAATGTCCCTTTAATTGCCCTAATTGTGTTATAACTTTCATGAATGTGATTTTAAAGACCTCTAGGGGTCTGTTCCTTGTTAATTGTAAAATTAATTTTAAAAAAGCCTCACCATTTTTCTGATGCAGCTGAAAGTCGTTTGTAATCATTTGTGGTGAAAACAGCCATATTTTAGCGTCATTTGGTAAAAAAAATTAACCGCCCTCCCTCCACTTTTCAGAGGCCACTGCTACGAGTATGAGAAACTAAAATTAAAGGTGCAACGAGAGATTTCAAGTCATCCATATAATTTTCTGTAATATGTAGTGATTTCATATAGATTAGATGCTCAATAGATTCCCTACCTTTTATTTGGTTACAGAAATAACTTAAAATGAAAAAAGGTAATTTGTATATATATGCTTATATTTCAATAGAAAACATAAGTTGAATTTTGTATTTGCTCCTATACAAAATTAGATTAGAAATTTTACAATTTTTGTACCAAAGGAACATTTCTCAGCTTAATCCTTACAGATGGGGATATGATGAATTAAAGAAGTACCTTTAAAATATAGCCATCAAGAAAAATTATAGGCCTACCTGTGCAACTGCATGGAAAATTACACTCAAGGTTATTTTGCTGATCTGCTTTATAGGTTAATTTTTCCTATGATTGAACCAGTCACAGTGCATATAAGCTAGCAGGACTTTTTCATTTTGATTGTAAATTTGATACCCCTAACTGTAGTCCCGCATTTGCAGCTAGGTCGTTCTTTTTAATTTGAACGAGCATGGGTACTCGACCAAAATCCAAGAACCCCCCTCAGAAAATGCCTTGGCACCCCTCCCCCATTTGGTCTAATCCCATTTGGTCTAGTAGCCATTTGGTCTAACTTCAATTGGTTTAAACCCATATTGTCTAATACCAATTTGTCTAATAACCATTAAGTCTAACATCCAATTTATCTAACAACCAAAATATCTAATCGCCATTTGGTCTAATGCCCATCTAGTCTAATGCCCATTTCGTCTACTACCATTTGGTCTAATAACCACAAACACCATTTGGTCTAATTCCCATTTGGTCTAATATCCATCTTGTCTAATATTCATTTGGGCTAATATCCATTTGGTCTAATACCTAATTGGTCTAATATCCATTTGGTCTAATATCCATCTGGTCTAATATCCATTTGGTCTAATATCCATTTTGTCTAATATCCATTTGGTCTAATATACATCTGGTCTAATGTCCACCTGGTTCAATATATATTTGGTCTAATACCCATTTGAACCAGATTGACATTAGACCAAATGGATATTAGACCAAATGGAATTTAGACCAAATGGGTATTAGACCAAATGGGTATTAGACCACATGGGTATTAGACCAGATGGATATTAGACCAGACGGATATTAGACCAGATGGATATTAGACCAGATGGATATTAGACCAATTGGGTATTAGACCATATGGATATTAGACAAAATGAATATTTGACCAGATGGGTATTAGACCAATTGGCATTCAGTGGCGGATCCAGGATTTGAAAAACGTGAAAATTACCGGGGGGCTGAAAGGCTGAAACTTGTCCAAAAGCTTCCAAAATGGGCTGATTTTGCAAGATTTTGCAGAATTACCGGGGGCGCGCGCCCCCTCCGCCCCCTCCCTGGATCCGCGCCTGGGCATTAGACCAAATCGATTATAGACGATATGGATATTAGACGATATGAGATTTAGACCAGTTGAATATGAGACTACATGGCTATTAGACTAAATGGTATTAGTCCAATTGGAGTTAGCCAAAATGGCCATTAGTCCAAGTGGGATTAGACCAAATGGCAAGTCACCTTGCAAAGGTCTGCCATCATACTGAAATGCATACTGAATCACACTTGTTGCGGGTAGAAAAACTTTTCAAGAATTTCGAGTAGCCTATCCTGTATCCAGATTTTAGCTGATACGGTCCCTGATACAATCAAATTACCTGAGAAGGCTAGCTTTTATGCAAACAGTCCGAGGGGAAGGTCCTGGCTCGAGTCATGCATGATGTCAACTTCATGCATGTGCATCATCCCTGTATGCATCATCAAAGATGTCTTACTCGTAATGTCTTATGGCAATGATCCTATATACAGAAGATTGGACACTTCGCCTATTTTATACGGTAAACTATGTCACGCTGCTACGTCATCAAAATCACTAAATGGGGAATAGCGCCGACATGCTTGCAGTAGGTAAACTCAAAGCAGACGAAGGGGGCTTACGCTGCGAAACTATACAATGATCAAGACCGAATTGGAGCAATCTTGCATTTAAAATTGAAGACAGAGTGGAATATTAAATGAATACAAGGTGGTTTCTATAACTAACATTTATAATAATATGTGGTAAAAGCAGATCCCATTTTGGGCAGTTTATTTCCTACTTTATTCATCCACCATAGAACGCCTTGTGGGAATGAAGTGCAGCACTATCCTGATACATTCATTGTACTTGTGCCTCGGAACTTTGCGTACCTCCATTCCTAAATTAAAAAGATATTGAAATTGAATATTACATTTAAATAGGCTTAAACTGAGTCGTGAAATCTGTCGACGTGTAATCAAGGAATTTATTTGAAACTGATTTTTTTTTTTAGTAAGATTGAACCTACTACCCGCCCCCCCCCCGTCCCCTCCCTCTATAAGTTGTTTCCACATTTTGTTACCTTTAATCAACAAATTCAGCAAAAGCGGACGTTTGCCCCTTTGTGGAATCTTGGGGAACTGGTAATTATTTTTTGGCACTAGTTTTTAACAAAGCAACGATTATTAATCCAAATATGAATTCAATTGCCACTGAAAATCGCAAGGAATTTCATGAGATATTTCTTTTTGTTATTCTTTCAATATTTAAAAGAACGTGTCCACTGTGAGCCATCATAACCATCGATTTCATTGCTAGTGTACGGGAGACACCTTTAGATTTCAAGGCAATGGTATAGTTTGTGCAATTACATTTTATTTACCATCTAATCATGATTAACCAAACGGTCCTCCCGACGTCCTCGTAGGATTTACTTTTTTTTTTGGGGGGGTGCATTTATTTGGTAAAAATTGGACCTACCTCTAAAATGGGTCCCCTTTTTTGACATCACATCCGAAGTAGTGGAGTTCTTGTCAAAATTTCTCTAAATTTTGAAACTTTTGGAATGCTTTTCAGCAAAATTGCAAAAGTGCACCGTTTGTGGAATGGGGGGAGCTCCAGTCTGCATTCCCAAGAAACGAAAGAATTGAATGAGAAGTTGTGGCTACTGCAACAGTCACCCCAAACATATCAATTCTCGATCATCACCCACACGCATTTAATTTGTCCAGAATATTTTATGGAAAAAATGAAGTCTACCATCACCTAAAAGAGCCAATGAGTCCAGCCCTTTGACCGTCAACACGATTTAGGACGTACTGTACATACAGGCAT
>JAMKCH010015197.1:0-175085 GCA_023653785.1 Ophioderma brevispina | reverse complement strand
TGAAAATTTAGTAAAATTTCAAAATTGTATTGGAATTTAATATTGCTTCTGGGTTCTGATACACTTTGTTATTTCTCTGCAATAAGAAAAAAATTCTTGTAGACTGTTTTATGCATTTTCTTTTCCTTTTGTAATAAACAATAAAAACATGGGCATCTGAGTTAACTGAACAGTTGTACCTTAGACTTCCTGTGGAATGCGTTTTAAAAAAAATCAAAATGTCCTTTTCAAATCTTTAAAGAGATTGTAGCACCACCTTTTGCATTTTCCTACACTGTATCTCCACACACTTTAAAATAAACATTGAAAAACAAAAGAGCCGCAAATTTGAGCAGTTGCCTAGTTACTGTAAGTCTTGCATCAAGAACAACTGGGCCACTTCATTTAAACAATCCCAAGTGTGTTATCTCAGATGTACAATGAGTAACATTGTTAACAACTGTGGCCTAGCAATTGCATATGCACCAAAGCTACACGTAATATTCAGCAAATTAACCCCTGCCGCTCCTTAACACATTCCCATATGGTATCTTCAGGATGACATCAACTCCTCATCCTGTGGAATGAATTGGGCACATGGGGAAGTTCAAAGCATTTACTTCAGGAATTCCTTCGATTTGGTTCTAATCAGATGCGAGACTGGAAACTTTCACCCAGGCAAACAGCAATTTGAATTCCAACTTCTCACAGTAGCATGGTTGTTTCCATCCGCTCAGGAATTATGAAGAACATAATGCAGTTAGCTCCTGGTAAATGCATTTAATTATGCAAATGTTTCCAAATGAATGAAAACCCCACTGCACAATGTATGAGAAACAAGAACGACACCCCAATACAGAAACTCACAAAGAAATCCGAACGGCAAAGGAAACTGGGCCTTTCTTAGGAAAGATTGGGAGCCTACATCCCCCACCCACCCTAGTCTCCCCCGAGCGTCCAGTTTTCTCCCCCCCGCCCCCCCCACTCTCTCCACTCTTCCACCCACCCACCCCACCCACCGCACACATGATCCTGAATTAACACTCTCAAACATTCTGTTTCCCCAGGGAGGGGTGTCCAGCGTTGTTGTTTGAGTGGGACATACACTCCGAGTCTGGACAGTAGAACCTATCTATGTATAAGTTTGTTTTTGCTCCAGATTAACAGAATTGGCTTAATTCCCCCCCCCCCAAAAAAAACAAAAATTGTTAAAATTTAGAAGTATCCCTATCTATACCAAAGCATTTAAAAGGGGTCATCATATACATGATGTGAAATGAGACCCATTTGAGGCAGGACGTCTCCATATTCCCTATACTGATCAGAATATGTTGAAGTATACCCATCACTCACTGGGTGTTGCTCATTTGCAAGTAAGCACATTTTGAAATGCCCAATTGAATCTTCTGCTCCATTCCTATTTTATGGATTTGGAAATCTGATGTCAGTCGATATTCCCCTCAAGTTTCAGGAAGGTTTTAAAAAGGAACTGAGAAAACGTGACCAATGGTCACTTTAGATGATTCTCTGCATATATATTCCATGTAAGACGTGCGGTGGAGTGGTATACGACATGGCCAGCCATTACCTGAAAATAGAAACTGAACACCACTTTTGCAGCAAAAGTGTTTGAAACTATGAAACCTGTGTGGTTGTTCCTCCAGCCTTAACACCCCAAAAACACCCATCTGCACTGCCAAAAGGATGTCCACACCCATACTCCAATCGTGCCACAGGACTGCAGCTGAGCCCGAATGCGCCACTCTTTATTTGAAATGATGAATTATGCCTCCTCCTGAGGATCGTTAATTCGAAAGATGATTGAAGGTTGTGATTTTGCACCAAGAATACATTGCTTGCGTTCTTTAGAATAGAGTAACCTTAACTTTTTGTTTTCTTCTGATTATTCTTATTAAATTTACAGCAAGTTTACCCTACAGAGCTGGAACATTTTTATGCAAGCAGTTCTTAGTTTTTATTAGTGGTTGGTCCATTATCCTAGCCACGTATTGCTAAAATTGGTACTGAATTAGTACGGTGTATGATGATGTTGAGTCAGTTGCCAAGTGTAGGGAGTACTCGATTTTTGTTTTTAAGAAGAAAATGATGGTAAATTGTCCATTTTGAAACACATGAAAAATTTACGTAAACCTCACACAAAGTTACCTACCCCCGCAAAAGTGAAATTGGGGAAAACAATCCAAAATGTTCAGATTTTTTAACAATTTTGCCCGAAAATTGCTTATTTTTGCCAATGGTGTTCATGTTTTAGCCCCCAAGTAAACACCGGGGTGGATAAAATGGGGGGGGGAATTTCCCCCATAAAGGGACCCTTGCCCCTGGCTAACTGCTAATCATGGGAATTTCCACTTCCGTGTTTATGCATCACACGTGCTACAGACAGAACAAATACTATACTCTGTAAACCTGAAGTACCAAAGTAATCAATAAACTCCCACACAATCTCACAGGATCTTGGTATTTGTCGACTTATGTGACCAGTATTTTGGGTATCAGTGTAAGAGAATTTGTTTTGTTCGTACAATCAAATGCGCGGTGTTTTAAAGCGCGGTAATGCTGCCAGCGCATCGATTATTTACTTTTTTACTTCTAGGTTTACAGAGTATAAAGTACTGTGGCGAGGAACTATAGTATCACTACTTGTATGCATTATTTGAGTCTATAGCACACTCTGATTGCCTTGTCTCTCGTTGGAATGTTTCCATTTGCAATTTTAGATCACACTTGTAATTGCACGTTTTGTGCAGGGCTGCCGATGCTGTCATTCCGAGCAGGCTGGCAGCCACTCGAGCAAGAGTTTCTCACCAATACCTCTTGTAGGTGGTCAGATCAGCCTGATGAGGATTATAAGAGTAGACTCCTGGATAATTATCCATTTATAATTAAACTTCATAAAGGCGTCATTAAAAAAAAAATGAATTATGTTTTTGTTTCTGGAAAGTGTTCCCCAACAACCACTGTAGAATGCAGCTTTTTATTGTTTGTTTAAACTTTCTGGGATAACTTGCCATGAAATATCCCCCAAACTCCCTTGGTGAAAACTTTGCAGATGCAGCATCACCTACAATAAATATTGACATGTGAACATCCATGATAATTTAAATCACTTTTAATGAATGTATTTGTTGAAATATGTTATTTTCTTACATTTCACTGTTATCACATTTTGCAAATAAGAAAGTGAAATGAGTAATTAGCTATATAATAAAGAAAGCACCGGAGCTAAATACATCCTTTCTTTTCTTATGCACAATCTTCTTTCCGCTTTTTTCCTGCACAATGGTTGCCTCTCCTATAATTGGGTTCCAGTGCATCCTGCAGCTTTTCCTATGCAGCATGAGCATCATTTTTGGTATTGTGTACGGTATATTATGTTTGCAATGTTATATGATCTATTGTACCTTTTTTTACCTCTACCTTTTTTCTACCCTCCCAAAATGAAATCAAACTTGTGGATTTATAGTGTTTTTTTTAGCCTAACCACATTGGCATACTGTGCTTTCTCAAAACTTGACGTGAAAGCATTCTTGAAACACTCAAGAACGGCTTGTTTTTAAGCACTCTTGGAAAATGTACTAATTTAAGGTTGTCCAACCCATGTGAAAAGTCATAAAAGATCAGTATAACAATGGCCATTCTTCAGGACGTTAGTACCACCTCACAGCTACTAACGCAGTAGACACGGCATTTAAAGTTGTCCAAACCATGTGAAAAGTAAGATAAAAGATCGAGCGGGCAGTTTTTGCTGGCTGCTGTGGCTGTACTGTGTTTGAGAGAAATTTCAATCTTTTTCGCCGTAAAAATGCACTAAAAGGAGTTGATGCATGTGGGACAAAAAACAAAAACAAAAAACAAAAAACACAAAATGCTATTTATGATGACACTGAAAGGATATGGATGAGTCTGATTATCACCATATTGATGAATTTCAGTCTGAAAGTGACTCGGACATGTTGGATAACGCTGGGCAAGTGCCACATGTACAACACGCTGTCGAGTAGCGGTAGTAGTTACAGTATGGTGACATACCAGTAACGTCTGTACAAGGTGATTGACGGGTCGGTCGAGTCAGGGGAAGGAGTTTTATAACTGTTCTGAAAAATTGTTGTTGACTCAAAATACCTACAGCAGCATAGTACTGTAATTCACACACAGCCAGGACCCGGGGTGGAGCCACAATAATAGGGCAGGGGGGGTCGGGGTTCAGGTTAAAATTTCTAATTGGACTATGTACCCCCAACTATTCTAACCAGGTCGTCGCCACTCATCACATACTTGTCGTATTTCACGTTTTTGAGGTTTTTGCGAAATTCCGCCTACTTTACTTTTCATCGAGTTTTGCCCTCCACCCACGTTTCCAATGTAATATGTCTAATTATTAGTTTATAATTACAGATTTTGTCATTTTCCTCAAAATCATCAAATCCGTATTATTTCACATACTGTCGTAGTTTAAATCTCCATTCATTTACACGTGTTTTGATATATCCGCGTATTTGCCCGATCCCCAAATAAAAGCATTTCACATACCTATTTTTGTCGAATTTCCTCCATCGTATTTCGTAAACAGCTTTCCAAAACAAATTACATAGTTGATCTATTTTAACGTACATTGAAAACAACCGTGGTAATATGCGTCGTATTTTGCAATATACCGTATTTGTGATTTTCACACATACAGCTTATAATATAACTTTGTAGCCTAATTAAGATAATTACGCGAGTATAAAACAGACTTCATAACTTTGTAGCCTAATTAAGATAATATAAGTGCAGTATTAGTGTTGGCATTATGATTTGGTTTTCTAAGGAGTACGACGCAAGCCGAGTTGAGTCACGCAACTCGGAGATGAGCGAGCGTCCATTCATTTGCCAGTTTAGCGGCACGATATTCATGAGCGTTTTTTCCTCTGCGTTTCGCGAATTTTAAAACGCGTCCATAATTTCCGCGTAGAACTCCTTCCCGTGCAGCTTTTTAAAAAAATGCGGGAAGTTTATAGACCTTCTTACATGTATCACATTCACAGCCATTGGCGGTATCTATCCTCGATCGGAATACCAGAGCCATTTTTTTCTTTAGAAATTTCAAAGCTAGGTTATAACTCCGATCGTATCAGATATCCATGATGCTGAACTTCCGACCTGTCTTCAACAGCAGCAGCCCCTATTCCAAATTCGCGGTTAGGAGAATAGTGACATCAGGTATCTTGTCACCATTGCAGGCAGGTTGTTCGAATGCAGAAGAAACTTTCACTATCTGGTTTTGGGGAAGAAAGAAGGGCTGCGATTATTCTTCTAGTCATAGGTACTGACAGTATTTGGCGTAACGATAATCACGTCCACTGAACCTCAAATCACACACACCAATTAATTCTCCCGGGGTTGACCTTCAAAACACAAATACCTGTGTATGATGTCAACCCCCAAAGCCATTGGTACACACACTGTTAGAAACGCCTGGGTAAAATGTTACGGGGGGTAAAACCAAGTTGGGTCAATTTTGCCAACATTGGTACACTAAACAGCCAATTTTGGTAAATGTAATGTACCACTTGGTTGGGTAAATGCTAAATATCTCGCTTTCCAAATAGTTTTTTTACCTATTAAATGTTTATCAGGCAGGGACCAAATTAACCTATTAATTGTACAATCAATGAAAAATTATAAAATTATTAATATGCATCATACATGCATGGCATCAATATATGCATGGTAATGTGGTTGAATCAAACTTGAATATCATGTCAATGAAAACTGTAAATAAACAAATCCATAAATGATTTAATATCACTTCATTCGTGAATTTATGTATTTTCTAATTCTTTTATATATTTAAATATTTTATTTAATTATTAGATTAATTAATCATTTATTTTTAATCAATATAGCCGTATCTATTTAACCAATTATAGGCACGAGCTTATACAAAGAATCATACTGAAAAATGATGACTGATATCGAGGGTTTGACAAAAATAAACTCTAAAAATAAGACAAAACTTAATAATGATAAACTGATAAATAAGTTTAAAAGAAATAAATGAAATACTAAATTAAAAAAAAAAAAAAAAAAAAAAAAAAAAAAAAAGAGCTAAATATAAACATTCCTTCCTGTTGACAAGGAAGAAAGAAAGAAAGAAACTAAGAAAGAAAAACAGAAAGAAACTGAAGGATAATAAAAAAATGATAATTCAATTCTCATGCAAAATTTGGAATTCTTTCTTCATATTCCACCCTGGCCTACAAATTTTTGCCAATAATTTTTTTTTATGAAAATAAAGACCAACCGAGTCGATTCTTTTTGTAGTTCATATGCATTTTGAATCAATTAGGCCTATCTTCTCGAGTCGGTAATCTCTGCCTAGACCTGCTTTGTCTCCCAAGTGATCACCAATATAGAAATGGATGGCTTGCCCTTGAGATCATTTAATTGTTATACTGCAGATGTCCTTTCTGAAGGTGTTTCGCTGTCACTTTTTTTCATCAGGTGGAAAATATGGGGAAATCTGCAATTTATCTCTGGCTTATTTCCAATTCTAAACCTTTTAAACTAGAGACCGCTGTATAAGTTATTGATGATTGTGGTCATTATCACCATTGTCCGTCACAGTTATGTTATTCACGTTGATAGGATTTTCTAGAACGCGGCCTGGTTTATTACGCGTCTCACCTTTCACTCACCCATTTTTGTTTTGCGCGTGAACATATAGGCTAAAATACCGCGAGACGCGCGCCTCTAGTGACGACGGGAATTTCCATCAAAATATCCCTCTAAAAATGACTTGTTTTCTTTCCCCGGCGGTTTTCAAGAAAACTAATATGGTGAACACACAAACACCCTTGTTTTTTATTATCGGTTTTTTCGTCTGCACTTAGACTTAAACATATTGACATCAGAAAAACGTACGGCCCCCTTTGTTATCTTTTTTTGGGGCACGTTAGTATCGGTGCATCGCATTTTCCATAGAGTTGCGTGTAAATAATTTAAAATTTTGAGTCAAAAATGGTACTTTTTGAAACTCCCCCCCCTTTTTTCCAAAAACGAATATGGAATCCCTATTTTTTTCTTTCAGATTTGTTTATCAGCACACATTGAAATACTATATACAAATTTTAAGAATTCGACGGACCCATTTAAATCATGATGCCAACCACCTTAAGTTGGCTTTAATTGGTTTATATTGACTTAAATGTTTTCTTCAAACAGTATAGGGTTAGACTGTTCTTTTCTGCTGTTTCGTTCTAACCGGATGCCATGGAAATGTCGCGGTGGATTTTGAATTGCGATTTCCTCGGAACGGGTTTTTGTAAAATACGACAGTATGTGATGTGGGGCGACGAAGTGTTCTTACTGACTCACCTTTCGGGTTCTAGCAGTAGACTCCAGTAAATAGTGCCCTAATTTTCCCCTTCTACCAATGTAGTATTTGATATTTAGTCGATCATGGACAAGTTAAGAAAAGCTTAAAGGGACAAGCATCGTTTGCTTAACCGAAACATCGACAAAATCATCAAAATTCATATATTTATATTTTGTTATTGGCATGGAGTGTTAACATAACCTGCAAGTGGTAGGCTTGAAATTCCGTGTATTAACGACAAGGCAGTGCGTTTATCTGATTCTGTAATTTAGATCGTGCGTTCAAAATTCCGACTTGAGATCACAAAACAAAAAAACCTTTCTCGTGAATTCCGAGATTTTTAAGCAATGATTTTGTGCGCCATGACTTACAGTTTGACCTCAAACCCAAAGATGTATTTAGATTTGTGTATTCTGTACTGTGTAAAACCACAATCATCTGGTTAGTGTAGTATTTGGATGCTATCACTGTAATATCTAATTTACTGGAGACTGTATAAAAATTCTCAAATAACTTCATTTTTTCACTATTGGTGTGGGTTTTTTCTACATTAAAAAGCATTATATTGGAATTAATCCCACTTATCCCGGATTTATAAGTGTAAAAAAAGCTTTCCACCTTTTTTTATTTCCTCGTATTATCGCTGCTAATCCCTTTAAGGTTGGTACAGTTTATATAAGTTATTTTGATTGGTTATGTCCGAAATCTTTTATCATGCCATGATCATGTTAATGAGCCAATGGAAGATACTGTAAGAAAGGGTGTAGACCTACAAGGGTTAAAATTGCCTATTTACTTTGATCCACACTGACTGCTGCGAAGTTCACAACATTTCGTCCAAATAAGGTAGCCGAGACTCCCCTGCCATGGTCAGATATTATTCCTGAAATGTGAGCAAAGATGTTACCGTTGTCCACTAGATGCTTTAATAGGATAGAACCCAGTGCCAACAAAGGTCATTTATTTAGGGGGTGAGACTTCAAAAGAATGGACTTTTTTTGTTTGTAAAAATGGACCTAAAACCCCCAAAAAATCACTGTGGATGCAAAAATCCATTCCCTGGGGTGTGGAGCAAGGAATTACCCTAAACTGCTTGATAGAATGTTTTCCCCTTATAACCGCGGTGCAAGGCTCCTTTGCACTCTGCTGGTACGCCCCGTGAAATGGTCGTTTTTTTAATTCTCATCACCAGAAAGTGGACTTTGTCAATTTATTTATCTCTAATTTTGGCCCTCTTTTATATATATAATAAAAAATAATCAGCAAAATGTGGACCTCTTCCTTCCCCCTTTTGTTTGAAATGCATACAGTTTGACCATTTATGAAGGTTCAGTACGTTGTAAAATGATTCCATGCACACACAATATTTGAACAGTAACAGAGTGCTACTGTCATTTCCGTTGGCAAATCATGGCAGTAATTGAACTAAATGATACCAAGCACTTGATCCATCACTGAATTAAAAGCTACAGTATGTTGCCAAAGTGCCAAAAAGGTCTATACTAGAGGAATATAATGACCTTAAGTGACCCCTAAAAGACCTCTGACCGTTCATATCTGCTACCGCCCACATCAGTATATACCAATATGAACTGTCCATAAAACGACTAAAGAGCTACATGAAGTTGAAAAAGTGTCAACCAAAAGTGTATATACTAAATGTTTGGACACGCACATACTGAAACACAGACACAACAATCATGCTGCCATAAGGTGTTTCCAATTTGCTTGATGACCTAAAAATGACTGGATGAGATGTGTATTTTATTGTTTCCTAAATATTGTTTCATGCATGTTTATTGGGTCAGGTTCAACCACAACTTTTGACCCATGCTAAACTCACCTAAAATTATCCTCTGCCCAGGTTTCGAGATGAAATCCGCTGAACTTCCATTTCCATCTCATCTGCATGCCTCCCACCCTTGTCATGAATGAAGAAAATTGTTCATTATGGCAGTTTCATGTGATTAAGTGAATTCTTTACGGTCAACAATATTAGTGAGCAGTGCCCCACATGAAAAAAATTCAATTAGGTTTAAAGCAATAATGGTGGCACATTCTTAGATACACCCCATTTTTTTTCAAAATGGAAATTTTTGCACTTTTGTTGGAATTTTTCTAGTGGAACTATTTCAGAACAACAATGCTCAAAAATGCTATTTTGTCGAAAGGAAACAATTGTGTAATTAGAATCAGGATCCCTATTGTCATTTTAATGGCCGGAGCTGGAAACACCGCTTTTAGTGTTCTGTTTCATGATAAAATAGTGGTACCTCATGAAAATGAACTCACCTTAATTTTTACCTGAACCTACGAACAACTAATGGAAGAACGTAAACACGTACATGGCCTCAATTTCCCAGCTATTTCATATGGAAGGACTTTTCATCAGGCCGTTGATTATTATCGAAGGATCTGCGATTTAATTATTAAATTACAAATTCTTGTTTTGCGACACAGAGAATTTTGCGCTCTACCATTCACAGGTACTACTAATGCAAACTGTACAAAAATCTCAAAATCATTTGAAAACTGGGGCGCTCTTCAAAAAATAACGCTGTTATTGCTTTAAATATCTATCAACCAATTTGCTGAGCATTACTCTAACTCTAGACCTACCAAAAAAATCCCTGCAGGATATTTGATTGTAGCATCAAATGCATGATTTTAAAATACGGTTTTTTTATGACATGATGTGCACATAGCAATCAGTGTATGACCATGGTTTTGGGACCACACTACATTATGCAGGGAGAATAGTTGTAAGCTTGTTTTTTGAAAAGGCCAAGAAAAAAGGTTTGTTTAGCTTCCCTCCCCCTCATATAGGTGTAAACAATCACCTTTTACATTTTTTTTAAAGGTTTCGAGATGCCAAACAAAAATCCCTTCAAAAAACCTTGAACTGTTATAAAAACCCTGAAAAGGCTTGTGAAATTGGACCTAAAACCAAATACATGAAACTGCAGAAATTTGAACAACAAAAACCCTGAGTTGGGGTTTCCCTGTAAATGGCATCGTCTGGATTTTTGCAGAGATTTTGACACAATTTAAAAAAAAAAGTGGTCAGAAAGAAATGAAAATTAACAGCAAATGCCGCCCCCACCCCAAAAAAAAGTCATCTAAATGGCAATAAAAATCATGTCTGCGTAGTGCATATTTTTTTTGGAAAAAAATAAACATCCAGCTTCCGGGTTTTGAGCTACAGGACGCTGGAAGACAACTTTTTTTGCAATAACCCCAATTATAAGAAAAGAATTTTTGCTGTTTTGAAACATCTTGAATGCATAATGCAATTACATAATGACTAATTGATATCCCTTCTTGAACTTCCCTCTATGTCTGGAGTAGCCAGCTAGCTGTTCATCAGCTCCCATACCAACAAGAACAGGGGACCTGCAAATAGTGTGATAGGAAAGACAAACATTTTATTTATGATTCACAAGACATCCAAAAGTACATCTTTCCCGTAAACGCAAGTGTAGTCTGTGCCGTCGTGGGTTTGTAAAAATGGGTACAGAAATATCAAATATTTAGGACTGCTGGATAAACTCTGACCTGATGAGCTCTTTTTTATCACTTTTATATGTTGCTTGATACACCATTATTTTTTCAACCACGTTTTCTCTGCAAATTGAGACAAACGTAAACAAATGCAAAGAGCTCCATCACATGAAGAAATATGCAAATACTCGGTCAAGTGTCAAGTGCAAACAATGTTCTATATCATTATAGCAATACAAAGTCCAAGGAGGTTAACCCGATCGACATACCTGTACCCATCCCCCATTTTAAAATAAACCCATTGTTACAATCACCTTAGCTCACAGATACTGTCCTATGGGGCATTTTGGCCGTGGGGGGGGGATTCCTCCCTCACCCCTAGTATCTCGGAAACGGATTGATGAACTATCATATGTGGGTACCAATAGATAGCTATGACCCCGCCCAGAGTCCATTGATAGACAAAAAAAGTAACAAACAAACCTTGTATGACGTCATGCAAAAATCTTTAAAAAATCCAAAATTCATGGTTTTATTTTTACAATTTAGAAAATATACACATTTTTTTTTTTTTTTTAATGTTTTTAAAAATAACCCAAAAACAGGGCTCGCGCTAATGATTTTTATTTGTGTAGCAATTTTTGACAAACATCTTCTGCTTTGATAATGCTTATATATCCAACGTATTGGAAAAAATTGATACTCATCTTAAAATTGGATAGGTTCCGATGGAAGAAATTGTGTAACAAACTGCTTATTCTAACAAGCTAAAATAATCTGAGCCCTGGTAGCAAGTTCCCAAAAGTGCAGTAATTGACATTTGGCAACCTGCACATACAAGATTTTTGTACTTTGTGGGGATTGTCATGTTTAAAAAGAATATATAGATGCATTATTTTAAGTATTTTACTATATTGTTTCTTTTCTTAGTCATCAGGTTAAAAGAGGCCCCTAAAAGATAACAAGGTTAAATGGAAATGGGTGTGAGGCTGCTAACCTGCCAATCTATATTTGCACTTAGTTATTAACCAAAGTTTTCAAATCCGGTTTTGTCCCCGTAAACTAGGGTGGCCGGATACACCTCGCCCTCACCAATACTGCTGTGTGATGAATTTATTGGATAAGATAATTGACCCGGATGCCCTTCCTGACGCCAATCCACATTTTTCGGTGATATGGGCCTGCCTTTAGGCAACCACGCACATCATGCAAGAGCAGACAGTGCTGGATGGCTGCCATTAGCTCTCCAGAGCTGACGCCCTTGTAAGTAGATCTTCATTTTCTTCTAACCAGGGTAACCAGCTAACCCTCCTCACAGATTTCCTTAGCAACCCGTTGGGGGTGTCGGTTTAGCCGCCGACTCGGCCTTGGGACAAGGTAGTATGGTTACCACCAGATACCATAGCATGCCCTCAAAGGAACCCTGAACCTGACTTTATTCCACACAAAATGAAAAATAGGGTGATGGCCATCTACTAATAATCCAAAACATATTAATCATGGACTTCTAGACCTTTGTTAAAAGTCCTCACAAAGAAAAACATCCCCACAACAAGGCTTGAAAAAATGGTCTGGTGTAGCCTGAATATTTGGTTCTTTTACCAAACTCACTCTTTTAAACAAGTCATCTTGTGATCCACAGCTCATCCCCCCCAACTTTTGTCATAGGAGCAGAGTTTTTTTTATCATCTGAACCATAGCCTATGGCTAACTGTGACATCAGATCAAAACGTCCTCTACAATTTCACAATTTTGTATTTTATTCCACAAACAGACAGATATTAACAACAGCGGCCTGTGGGACAATATGATACAAATGCTTACTCATAAACCAAAAAAAACACAAGATATGAATCAACTGAAATGTTTGGTATAAACTTTTCTTAAGGATAACCAATTAACCATAAACGAATGAGAATGTTCAAGGATCACAAAATGCACCTTTAATGTGAATCACATACACCCACACCAGCACATTAAACATGTGTCACATTTGCAATTGTATATGTATCAGCTTTCATCAAGGGTATTAAAATGCAACTGTTGTTTTACAAATCCTAACTTGAGGGAAAAAAATGAATACAATATCCAGCTGGGGTTACATTGATGAGTAACTTTATTTTCATCACAATGTTTTTAAAGGCAATCAAAGGTTTCTATCTGCCAACCCACAACAATTTGGATTTTTGCCATTTATTGTTTAAAATTTACATTTCTGAAGACAAAAAAGAATAATAGATAAATAATAAAAGATAAATGTTTATCTCGATAGAATGGCCTTCACCCCAAAACCCCATCTGAAATGTTTCGCACCGATATCTCACCCCTCACCAAATCAAAATTGAGATTTTTGTGTCATTCAAACTTGCAAATATTTGTCTCAACTCACCTCATCTCTGTCAAACTATTTTGGCTGACCTCTGTCCCGTTATGACACTAAACGGGTACCCACCCATAGCATACCAAGATCATATTTTTTTTTGCCAAACTTTTTTTCTCTTCAAAATGTCAACCCTTGGAATAAGCCCCCTCTTCATATTAGAACTGTAACAACAATTTACCTTTCAGACATCCTTGAAACACATTTGTTCAACGATGCATTCAGATTGTAGTTGGGTTTTGTTGTTGATTTACTTGCATAATTTTGTTTTTTTCTTCCTTGTTCATTGTTGTCGGCTTTTTGCTTGTTTTTAGAATAAGCGCAGTGAGCGATCTTTGGGCCGGAGTCTGGCGCTTTAAAAATGTCGAACGATGATGATGTGAGATAATGATGATGATAGTGATGATGATATGATTCATGAATGATGATGATGATTATGATCATGATGATGATGATATGATGATCATGATGAGGATGATGATGATCATGAGATGATGATGATGCTTATTAATGATGAATGATGATCATTATCATGATGATCATGATCATCATCTCAATGATGATGATGATGATCATGATGATGATGATGATGATGATGCTGATAATGATGATGATGATGATTATCATGATCATGATGATGATTATGATGACGAAACTCAAGTAATAAACCATTAAGAAAATAAGAGACTAACCCTGTAGCAGGAATTGTGTAATTACTATGTGTATTCTGGGTAGGTTGTTGCTGGCTCCTCTATTAAGCTTTCCATCACCACAGATTCCTCATTATTGCTGTCATCTGTTTCATCAACTACTCTCTCTGCTCAGGCTGATTGTTCAGATGTCCTCTGGTGGTTACCAGATGGCCCTCGTCCTCTAGCAGCAAACCAGACACACATCCTATGCTATCATCCAGGACTGGATTGTAGAGGGTAGAACCAGGTCACTAACATGTTCTGCTCTGGGTGTCAAAACAGAAAAAAGAATGAAAGCCAAATCCACAGGAGGAAAAACAAAACACCAAACACATGTCGTCTGCTTTCCCAGTTTGTGAATTGGGCCAAAGGTCAAATGAGGTGTTACCACAGTCCACATGGCGTAACCCACACGACTGACATTACCCAAGTTATTAATGTATCCGGTGTCATGATAATAGCGCCACGTGGAAACACCAATCATTTGATCAATCTGACCATGACCACTTTGGGATTTTTTGGGCCATGACCTCTCGATGACCCTTTGACCCACTTTGGGGGAGGGGGTAACTTGGTGAAACTATTATCATGCCATTAAACCATGAAATTTGGTGCACATATTGTGAACAGCAAGAATTATGTTTAGTGTTAACATTTTTTGTTAACATTTTTAACCACAACCAAAAAGCAAAACCCTTGTTCTTTTGCAAACAAACAAAAGCACCACATGACTGCCACCGATCCTATATTTTCAATTTTTTCCTGACAATGAAGCGAAGACTTTTCCCACCCAAAAATCCAAGGCTATGAAGCAAATCCCCACTTGAGAAGTTCCTACCCTGTTAGTATAATGACTTATATACTTCTCGTGTTATATTATCTATTGCTTTCTAGCGTGCATTATTTTTTCACGAATTGCACTGGTCTCTGTCAGATAATGCATAGGTCTTCAGATAAAGTACGCTGGTCACCACAAGTCACAACTCCTTTTAGCTACTAGAATCATCAATCATTTCATATCGACTTACTGCTGGCTCAATATCAAGTAACATGCCTGCATCTTATCTAACCCTCTACCTTAGTGTCCTACAATCTATGTGTCAGTCTAACTAAATTATTGTGTTTAAAAAAATTGGTTTCTCGTTTAAAGTATTAATTGAATCAGTTCACATTCGCAGACCATTCCAAATAATGTTATTTTGTACTGTTTCTTTCCGAACGCTATGCTTAATTAACGAGAACAATCTTTTTTGTACTCTCAATTGGGACGATACGTTTGACATTAAATATTGATCTTAAATATAAACATAATTCCTTATGTATATTGTCATTTAAAGCCTTTCAGAAGTTTAGCTGCTATACGGGACACGTCCCTACCTCGTGCCGTGACGTCCGCGCGAGATTTGATGGGCCAGCCCAGTTACCGCACGCCCTGGCTTAAAGCGACGGCGTTTTTAAACTCTCGCACAAAGATGGCTACATTGGACGCGTGACGTACAAGCTGCGTCACTGTTATGACATCACTGCACGAGGTAGGAATATGGACTATATCAATGTTGTATATAATAGTTAAGGGCCCATGAGAATTAAGTGTACTTCAGAAAACCCAAATTCACAATAAAATTCGTTTTCATGCAGAAACCCTCATGTTTTTGTACATACATTCTGCGTTGCGTTCTTTAACTTCTAACACAGTGGGCATTGGAATTGGTAGAAGAAATCATATGCATGATCTCTGTGTCAGTCTGGCGTGCATTGATGGGTTTTGGTTTTGGAAAAAGTAAGTGCAGTGCGAAAAGTCTATCATTCTTTCATTTCGTGACGTGTTTTCATCACTAATGGTTTGTTTTTGAAACTGCCAGGGAGGTGCGAGAAAAGATTAGCCACTCTAGCTCTAGAGGAGCTCCCCTTGAATTTTTCTTGCACTTCCAGATCATTTTCACACAAACTAAATCAACAATAATTGCGTCAGGTCCGTTTTTTTTGGCACTATTTCATAGAAGTATAACTTTGACAATGTTGGAGTTAGACAATGGTTTTTTAATTTATTGAAAAAACCTTCTACCTACCTCAAAATTTGAGATAAATTACGTTAATTATTAATGTTAATGGCATGATTTGATACATTTTTTCTCAAATAATATATTACGGATACTCCGGGTCTCGGGCTGCCTGCCTGACCCATACGGTCGCGTTCGATTATCCGTCGTAATGCCCTAGGTGGTTCCTTATCCTTATCGTAAAAGAGCTCAGCACCGACCACTGATTGCACAGGCTAAAAGATGGTGATAGATACCCACAATTCTCAAAATACATCACAGTCAGTTCACAGAGTTCACCCTTCCAACATTTCATTATGACTCTGTAAACAAAATGATGCAGTTGTTGGCTGCACATTAGGATGGTGTCAAGGATTAGTGTTTTGGTTTTACAGAATTTCCTGTTTTTTTGGTTAAATAGTTAAACATGGAACATGTCGTTCTACTATCTTACCAACCAAGGTTATCCACTGCAGACAACCCTGTCCATTTATTTTTTTTGCCAATTTGAAACAGCTTTTTTTGAGACATTTAAAGTCAACAAGGCGAACTCCGTATTTACGGCGATGCGTAAAATATGTCTCCCCGCCGAATATCTCTATCACTAAGTGACAACTAAAACGGCACCAGTCCACCCTAATAAATTTTGGCCATCACTATCTCGCCAAAAATAACTTAACAGATGGTTATCTTTTGGTAAATGACTCAAGAAATCTTGAAATTCAGCATGCAAAAACCCTGAAAATTCCTAAATTGGTAAAAATATTATAATTTACTCATTTGGCAACACTATTTTGAAAATTCATGTGGACCACATTTTAAATTTGGGACCCATACGGTTCTGGAAAGCGTCGAAACATCAATTTACGTATTTTCCCATTTTTCAAGAAATGTAACAGGCTGGCAACCCAAAAGGAAAAACTCGACCCCGACAACAAAATTTGCCCAAAATCTAATCATGTTGAGAACTCTCAGTCCGCTTCATTCCACCAAGTTACATCATTAATACCGCCTTACGGAACTCCAGAAAGCTTGTACACAAGCGTTGCGGAAAATTTCATAACTTTATGCAAACTTAAGATACTTTACTTAGCATATTTTTTACACCCAAAATCGAATCAGCTTGAAGAACTCATCAACCTACTTCTTTTCCAGTTCCACCAGTTTACATCATCGTAGCCCATTACGACTCCAGATAAATTGTACACAATGTTGACATTTTCTGTGCAATGACCTTTTTTTCTCCCTTCTACCTTTTTTCCCCTACCACCCCCACAGACCCAGGGGAGGACCCTGGGGGGAATTGATTACAACCTGATGAAGTCGTGGGGATATCCCCTCCTACTATACCAAGTTCGCTCTCTATCTCAGCCAGAAAAAAAGATATCCCCACATGTTCCAGGGTTAACCATTTTTATTCACGGACATACGACATACAGACATACGGACATATACGGACACACGGACGGAGCCCATTTTATAGTCCCATCCCGAACTTCGTTCGGCGGGACACAAAAAAAATACATCGGTCCTCGACCGACTTGTTGTCGCCTGCCTCAGTGGTTTAGTGAATGATGGCCTAACATGACCTTTGACCTTGATATGTGACCTTTACCCTCATCAACAATTGATGTATCTGGGAACCCGTCGGTCATGTCGCACAGGACATTTTTGAAACATACGAAATCCTTAAAAATCTGTTTATGTTGTACTTTATTTTTTGTCAGATTGGTATAATGGCATAACTTTTTGAATGTGTAGCATAGAAGAAGATGTAAAAGTTATGAAACTGTTAATATTTCAAACTTTGGGTCAATGATAGTCAAAACTAAAATAAAATTTTTCCACATGTGCGGGTTTTTCCCAGATCGCCTCACAAATGAGGGATCCCATGTTGGCACCTATTATTCAGTTTGGTTCCAATTGACTTCAACAACTTTTTCAATAAGGTCATTTTACATTTTCAGCCTATTACAATTGACCTCATCAACATGGGTGGGATGCATGCTGTGCACCTGTGCCCCCAAGTTTTGGGTTTAAATCCATCAAAGTTATGTGGATATTACAGGCAAATGTTTAAACCCCTTTTTCACCACAGACATCCAAGACAACAGACACATCAACAACAACATAACACGACATTGTACAAAGTGTCCTTCCTGCCCTTAGGGCAGGCGACCAATATTCTGCCTTAGGCCAGGCCGACACAAAAGACGCAACATGGTCTAAACAGCGGGAATTTGAGGACATTTCACGCCGTCAGCGCAACGCGCATCATTGCGTCGTGGGGCGCGGTGATTTTGCTGCATAAAACTGAGCGAATGTATGTTTAATTGATTTTTGGCGCGAACGCATCTTGGAAAAAGCAAAAATAATATTGAAAATGTAAACAAAGCAGTAATTATGAACAGATGCAATGTATTTTTTCTTATATTAGAGCCAAACACGTTTGATTCGATGTGCATAAATTGCATTTCCATCATTGCTAAATCTCAATTTGGAAGTTTCAAGGTAAAGTTAATTTGGAGGTAAAAATTCAGATTTTTACTAAAACACAGATTTTTCTCAATGTTCAATTTTGGCAAAATCTGGCAAATTTTCAGGGCAACAAGACCCCCAAAATACTGAAAAGGTAAGGGTTTGACTTTCAAAATAGCATTGTCTACTCTAGGAACTGTTTGTCTCAATTTTCATTTTCGATTTCTAATTAAAGACATTCTTCAATATGTACTCCAATTTGGGAAAGAAAAGTAAAAATCACATCTTTTTAAACATTTTTCTTTATTTTTTTTTTTAAAACTAAGCTCTATTTTAAAAAAAAAATAAGAACTGTTCCGAGACAATTGGTTCCTTTTTTATTAAATATAAAATCAGAAATTCAAAAATTGGTTTTTGTTACTCTGTCCGGAAAAATTTGGGGAAAAATCTCGCATTTTTGTATTTTTTCTTAAAACTAATCGTTAAATTTCACATTTATCTAATGCCCGTCATCAGATTCATCGTCTAATTTACTTTCTAGAATGTATACTTTTACATATTATAGTCAAATTTTGAGAGTTAAAACCAAAAACAGACAACCAGACACCCATTAAAAGTTAGGGTTAACACTGTCTTAAAGGTCAAGACAGATTTTCATATAACCCAGTTGTCCCTATAACAATGGTAAATTCTGATTTTTGCACTAATGTAAAGCTTTCTACAAAAAGTCCCCACGTGAAAGGAATTAAGCTGAAAAATATTTCTTTGGTACAAACACATTGTTAAATTTCTAATTTTTCCTAAGAGAAAATACTAAATTCAGCTTATGTTTTGTATATTGAAATTAAGCACTGAAAATTGCCTTTTTTATTCACTTTCAAGGCATTTCTGTAACCAAAGACATGTACAAAAACCTATTGGGGGGGTCTTATCTATATGAAATCACTACATTTGACACAATTATAGGTGCCCCCAATCTCTCGTTGCAAGCCCTTTAATTTTGAATCAAAAAACACAAAAATACGATCATCACGGTCCTTGACCTGCGAGTGTCTCTGTCCTTCACACGGTTTGTGAAATGGGCCAAAAGTCACACGAGGTCACCAAGGTCCAATGACCACCATGTCCACCCCACCCCGCCCACCTTTCCCAGTTACAATCACCGTAGCCCTTCGAACTCATACGGCATGCATATATACGGGTTACATTTTGACATCTAAATTTCACCTTTTTTCTGATATTCACTAAATGGATAATATTAGTTATAATTATTTTGGCCTTATTGCAAATTTTCAAATAAGTTCTCCCCTAACTGGACCGACCTGTTTAGTACCCCTGTGGCCGGATAATAGCCTCCGAGCTTTACAGTCCGGGAACCATAGTGAACAATAGGGCTAATCGATTTCCTTTTGACTCTTCACGCAACATTAGTTTTCAACGCTTTATTCCGTTGTCTCTGGAGCCCGGACTATTGGGGAAAAAAAAATCACTACCTGCCCGGACTATGATTACTTTTCACACACCCCTAGTAAGCAACCATTAAGAAGTAACCATTAAGTGACAATAACAAGCATCACTTTCTCCCTCTTCATAAACGCTGTGACAAAGAAGACAAATATGACCAATGTAAATACACAACCCTCCACAACCATTTATGTATGCTGATACAACCACATTCATCCAATGTGGCCTTAACAAACTCTCTTATCCTCATATTTCTTAACTCTTCTGAGTACAATTAACCTGGAAAAAATAAAAACAAAATAATCATAAGACCTTAAATCATTTTGTTTTTTCCCTCTATAATTAAATTGCACTGAGATTTCACATAGCTGTTATTTGTATTTGATTGAACTATGGGACTTCTTAAAAGTGTACCCCTGAGATGTCTTGAACAAAAATCTCCTTTTAAAGACTTTTTTAGCTTTACTAGTCTAAGTCTAATTTTCGCGAGGCTTTATTTTCGGCGAATTTCACTAAACTACAACCCGCTAAAAGTAAAAACTCGCGAAAATACCTTTACTTCCAAGAAATGCCTTGAAATGTTAAAACCCAAACATAGTACTGTAAACAAAGCATCCGGACTTCATGGGTAAGAATGTTTGCCAAAGCTTGCAACATTACCCAATATATAACCTACAACATAACACCTTGTCATTTTTCAGTAAACACACTTGAGATTGAGAAATTGAAAAAAACCAATTCTGAAGACCATAAAATCTTGCTGCGCTGCGTCCGGCGGGGTAAAAACTATGCCCCGATCTCAACTTCACTATTGAAATCTAATGGTGGCATTCCATGTACATTTACTTCGACCCTGACCTTTTGGCAATTGTTTTCACATGTACGGGGTACTGTAGGGGGCCTAGTTTAAGATTGATTGATCATTCGGACCCGCTTTCGGACTTCCTTATAACTTCATAGTAAACTGGAAATCTGTAATTTTTTAACATCACAGACACACGCGATCATCCACGGGGCAATCGGCTAGAATCTGGAAAGTTGGCACTGCGATTGATTGAACCGCGACTAAAAAATAACCCGAGAAATGACCGACAAAAGAGACGGCGGTCCTGGGAAGAAAAACGGGGCTGGACATATGGTTTGATTATCCACCCGTAATTAGACTTCATCCGTAGATCGCACATAACGGAGAAGTTGCAGCAGAAAACAAGAAAGAACTTTAAAAAATATAACAAATGAAAGCACATCAGGGAGATGAAATTTGTCATATTGGGGTCACTTAGTACGTGTTTAATGAGCATTCCTGTTGACAACAATTTTGACAATTACGAAAAATAAAAACTCGCGAAAATGTCGGCCTCTGGCAAATTCGCGAAATAACTGACGTGAAATATTGACTTATGGGTGAGTTCCTGTTCTTAAGGGTCCAATTCTGTGACATTTCGCAAACAGTCAACATTCCTTATTGATCTGAAAGGTTGCTGTCCAATGCAGAGGAACACTTATATTTGTGGCATAAAAGGATGTTTTAGACATTAAATTACGAAAAAAAAACTATGAATGCCAATATACTACTGAAATTGTGCTGCACTTGTTGGTCATAACTGGAACATGAATGAACATTAAACGCCCCCTAAAGAGAAATAGAAAATCTTAAACTGTTTGGATGGCCATATGTGAAGTGTTAGGGACACTTTGTAATACAAAAAAGTGAATATCTGGGAAAACAATCTGATTATGGAAGAAATGATAATTTTAAAAAATGTCGTACATAAGCGGGGGAACACAAAACCTTGTAAAAAAGGCTGAAAAGTTAGTTTACACACATTTATCACTCTAATCCATTATCTATACTTGAGAATAATAATCTATATTAGTATCAAGAGGAAAAAGCCAGGGAAAACCAATTGTTTCATGGCTTGTTATTCTCCCATGATTTTCATATGTTTGAGGGATATTTCCTAAAAATTGTTGGGGTCGGAAACATAACGCGGACATGAAGTTTGGTGTCCCGTTATGGTCGGACTGTTCAATGTTAGAGGTTTGAATGGTTTGTCTTTACCTACAAATTGTACAAAAACATTGTCAAAACATTTATTTGCAGCATTCATTGAATACCTGAAGTTAAGTTTGTAAAATAAACTAGAATTTTACTCCTTGTGGTGGTACATAACCCTTTTTTTTTTTTTTTTTTTTTTTTTTGGGACATGAAAACGGCTATTTAACAAAAAAGAGAGGTCTGTGATTTGGAAATTATTTCTTAATGTGTGTTTGTATAAAATAGTAATTCTAATTTTATCAACTCTATTGATGCATAGTTTTGAACTAAATATCCACATATTAGGCAATAACACACTCAGAAAAATGAAGCAGACTGATGTCACAAAACCTGTGTTTTTGGCCCTTAAAACAGGAATTACCTATACAGTATGCAGCTGAAGTGATAAAGAAAATGAGAAAATACACTACTTATACATTAATTACTATAAAAAAACACAAACAAAAATACCATCCGAACATCAATCATTAATTTGCTTAAAGGGACACAGTGTTAAAGGTGCAACGAGAGATTTTGAGGCACCCAAAGATGGTGTCATACAGGCGCGGATCAGAGGGAGGGGGCGGAGGGGGCCGCGCGCCCCGCCAGGGTGTAATTCTGAAATTCTTGCCAAATCAGCCCATTTGAGCTTATTTGGACCAGTTACAGCCTTTAGGCCCCCGGTAATTTTGACAGTTTTCAAATCCTGGAGCCGCCATTGTATATGTAGTTCATATAGTAAAACCCCCAACAGAGTTTACCTTGTCTTTGGTTACAGAACTGCCTTGAAAGTGAAAACCAAAGCGGATTTTCAAGTGCTAATTTCAATATACACATAGGCTGAATTAGTATTGCTCTATACGGAATAGAAATTCACAATGTGTGTATCAAAGAAATATTTTCGCTTATCCTTCACATGGGTACCATTTGGATAAAAGCTTTACATAGTCAACCCAATAGAATTTCACATTTTTAGGGACACCTGTTTGTGAAAATCTGTTGAACCTTTTAAATGGGTGTTAGCAAATGCTAAGCAACGTTTGTTTGTTTTTTGGAAGAAACCCCTTGATGCCTTTGACCTCAGTCTGTTTAGGGTAACATGTGAGACTCCAACCCCAGGTCATTGTGTGAAACTACCAGTAAAATTCATCAAGGTATGTGGATATAGAAACTAAGTACTTTCATGCAGAGATGCCAGCAGGGTATAAAAAAATTCTAAAAATCCGGACCAAATAGAGCAGAGCGAGAGGCGCATTGAGCGACCTAGGGGTGGGGTCAGGGACAGCTTAGGGCCCCTGGTGGGGTTCAGGGGCAAAAACCGTGGTGGGGGGGTAAGGGGCGAAGCCCGGAGCTCCGGAATTTTAACTACTTTGAAAGCTTTAGGAGATGTCTCCTGGCCTCCATTTTATGCTTAGAAAAGATGACATATTGCATAGGCCGGGATAATAAAATACTGTTAGGGGTTGTTTTACAATCAGGGTATCCTCGGCTGTCTCATTGGTATGAAAAATAAAGATTGCATGATTAATGTCAGTATGTGTTTTGATTGTAGGCCAGTCCAGAAGGATAATTCAAAAATTTGAGGTTCGTGCACGTCTTCGTGAACAATTTTTATGATGATCAAATGTTACATTTTTCGGACTGAGGACAATATTTGACAGAGCACGTCATTCATTCTAAATTGGGGTTGAAAAACAAGTGACTTTGCTTATTTTCAGATAATTTTTGTGTATTATAGAGAACCCAAAGAGTTATGTTTACAAAATTTGGAGGTGTGAGGGTTCTTCAGGGAAAAAAAATTATGGTTAGTGAAACTTAGTGTTTTCGGAAAGGACAGTTTTTGACGGACACGACTGCTAACATTTGATCATCAGTAATCAGGAAAACTTAAGGGGTATTGCACACCCCAAGTATTTCCTACAAATGTATAGAACATAAACAAGAGTTGTTATAGAAAAATATCACAAATCAATATGTCAATTTAGTTTAAGCATTATTACTAAATATGATGAGGGACATGTTTTGACGGAACTTTACCTTCGCTAAATTTCAAACTGAACCGCAGTTACCAAATGGTCACATTTTTTAAGATTCTGGATAGTAATTTACCTTGCTTCAAATGTTATTCTAAATGTTCAATGTTGTCCCAAAGGTTCTTTATGACCCACATTGCTAAATCTACTCAAATATTAACATATTCAAATGAGCAGTATTTAGCAATTTCCCTGATATGTACAGAATTTTGTTGGTCATCAAGCATTTCAAATGGTTCTTTGCAGCTGTAGGTAGTCCTTTGGTGGTCTTTAAGTGGATGTACCAAAACTAGAGGAAAAGTACGACATTGTTTTTTTTTTAATATTGTTGTTTTGTATTTTGAAAAAAATCTGACATAATGAAAGTGCACTTTTTATCAAGTACTGAAATAGTACATGATGATCATGGATGATGATACATTTCTACCCAATCCCAACATTGATAATTCAAAGGTTGGGATAATTTAGTATTCTGCTTCAGTCCTACACACATCCAACATGCAGGTTTATTTATGCCGTTTAGGCTGCCGAATTCATAGGGGTGGGTGGCACAATACAAATTCTTTTCCGAAGTTTTACCCCGAGTTTAACCATCTCCGTCAACATGATTCTGCAGACCCTACGAATTCAACTACGTTAACGGAATAAACCACATGTTCGTGTTGGAAGAATACTAAATTATCCCATCATCTGTAATAATCCCGTTTTATCAGTGTCCTCAAGCCATTCTCCATGGAATTTTTATATCGGCAGGTTGATTCCATTTTCAGCGATATTATCGCCCGGGATTATCGCCACTTGCTCGACCAAACTTTATCATGTTTATAAGAACCCGGACATCTTGACAGCAACTTTTAGTTTCGGTGAACTATCATTCAAAACAATTGTCTGTATAAATAATCACGAAAAAGAAGCCACCGAAACTGTAGCCTGTCTTCAGTCTGCGTTCTATTTTCCGGCTCATAATGCGTGTATCTTACATTGTAATCAAGGCCAACGAACAACACTGGAGGCGAGTTAATTCGCGCAGAAAAATATACAAAGTCTCTGTTGAAAATGTAATGTTTTTCGATGACATTTTCTCTAACGATTTAAAAAAAAAAAAATTTAAACCTCCAAAGAATTATATAATTTGGAAAATTTTCAGGCAGTTTAAATCTCGGAAAACAGAATAAATTCGGAAACTGCATCGCTGTTCATGTTACCATTTTTGGAACAAAATCTGTACCTCCATAAAGCTGCTCTTAGTACTCTCCGAAAACATTTTCAGTGGGAACCATATGTGGGTTCATACTTCATGAGCAGAATCTGTCGATGCTAGCCTTTCGGACATGCTTTTACACACGCGGCTGTTCATGTAATGGCCAGTAAAGATGTGGCGAAAGGCTAAGTGTCAGCAGATGACATCAGCCAATGAAAGTATGAACCCACCTTCAAAGTGGAGTCGTCTGAAGGGGGTTAAGGTTCGTTTCATACTATACTGCAACATGCGTTGTGGTTAAGTTGCAGTGCTAGAATTCGGTCTCTGCCAGTTACTGCATTGCGGGACTGACAGCCCGAGTTAAATTTTTTTGACGCAGCTGCAGGGTTGCGTTGGAGTTGTGTAGCAAGTGATTCATATATCGGACTGCACTGACCCGTGCAGCTTAGTATGAACAGCATACGACAATGCATCTCATGGGCGTAACAGGGGGCACTCGTCAGAGGGGTAAGTTTCAGTTTTTTTTAATATTTTCCCAGTGGAGGTGGTTTTGAGCTGATTTTCCCCCTTTTTTGGGTTGGAGGTGAACATTTGCCGGCGAGCAGGCAAAAAGGGCACGATTTTTAAGCTTTCTTCCCAGTAAATCTCTCTGGGGGTGGCAACCCCCCTTGTTATGGTATACATACCTCCACAAAAGTTCCACTGCCCTTTGGATTTATACGCTCAACTCCTCAAGTCCACTGAGTCCATGTTATTCCTCTCAGGAAACTTCATAGGGGGGTGTACCTACGGAGCATGAAATTGAATGGCAGACGCTTAATAAAACCTTCAACGTTACAGGGTGTGAGAGGCCATGGACAAAAAAACGAGGAAAAAGGAGTAAAAATGCCCAAAACAGGTGAAAATCAAAGAAAATCAAAAGGTTTTCACTAAACAACATTTCAAAAACAAAATGTATTAACTCTTAAAGAGGAAATTTCACAACCCTGAAGTTAATGAGAGTGCACTAATAATGCAATCTACCTCCTGGTCAATCAAGGGGGATCTTTGGAATGGTCATTGGAATTGGTTACAATACCAAGCCGCACTAGTCACAAGACTTGTGCACGACGGTAGGGTTTATGGGGTGGACACAGATTTTGGATCAGTGAGTCAGCAAGTGGTTTTGGATATCAAAATGTCAACATGCCACAATAACCAAACTTGCAAATTAGTCTGTGATTGAATCGCCAGCTAGTTTCCATTCTGATATCTGTCTAACTACTAAACAGTTAATTGGGGAGAGTGCCAATAATCTCTACGGGCTTCTTTGTTTCTTACATTTTAATAGTGGTCGTGTGCATTAAGGCAAGTGCTTAGGGTGGCCAGATGAAATAAGGGTGCATGGTAGGGGATGCATGTGGTGCACTAACCCTAATGCAGTGGAATAACCATAGCAAGGTGTGGGTTGGGGGGTGTCCTACGCTAGAGCCCTAGTGCCCCCCTGAACCCCATCCCCCAAATGAATGACATTTGTACAGTATCTATGGAGAAGGACCCAATTTGGCCCCCTCAAGAAAATGCCCTGCACCTTTCTCCCCCCCCCCATTTGCAAAGGTCTGGGTTACGCCACTGCCCTAATGGCACCAAACACCAACAAAAGGTAATGCCACTGAGGAAAGTGCACCGAGTGAGGAAAAAATGCACTAAGTCCCGAATGCTGTCATCAAGGAACACACACACATGGGCACGGAATTGCAGGCCGGGCCAGCAACACTCATTGTAGAGTGCTCTCCCCGTTCATGGGACTGGGGCCCACAGGGCCCTTTTAAAGACTAACCGGAATTTCTGATTTTGTATCTGTTCCCTCTTCCCTTATCCTTCAAACCTCCTTGGGAGATAGGCGCTAGAACAGATGGGGCATTAGATTAGGATACGTACAAGGGGAGGGGGGGGTTGGGGTTCAGTCCCAGAAGTAATACCACTCTGGGCCAAAAATGGTACAGAGCAGAAAAATGATCAAAAGTCTCTTCAGACTATAAATACAGTACAGTTCTCACATTGGATGAAGTATGGGTATGTGCCACCAACATATAAGACCATCATTTTCAGGCTCTTTTTCAGTTCCAGAGACCCCATTTTCGGACCATTTCAGTTCCAGAGACCTACTTTCATGTCCAAAGCCATATTCTTTTCATATGTTCTTCAAAAAAACTCAAAAAGTAGCTGGAAATTTGAGGGAATCGCAGCTTATTACTGACAAATTCTGTAAATGAGGTGTTACCCCCCGGTACAAACACACACACAACCTCTTAGGATGGCGGCCCTGCCTACATCAGAAAAACAGAAAAATATCCCATAAGCTATATCCATCCCAGATAGACCACAAAAAGCCCGTCACGATTGTGCAGGCCAATGACCTTACTGATGTACATATCTTCACTTCAGAATATTTGTACTAGGGCCCCTCTACTGCTGACGATGGGAAATTTCACTTGTCTACATGTTCGAGTCATTGCAAGAAAAGAAACTATTGCTTATAGCCCGTTACAATGCAAATTGAAAATGGGGGGGGGGCACTCTTCAAAAAAGTGCTATTGTTGCTTCAATGGAAGGCAATGTAAACTGTTAGTATAGAGCTGTGTGTGACACCTGATTGTTGAAAAACCCTCACAGGGTCCCCCATATGACCCAGGATAAACGCGGGTTTACGTGTGTCAAATATTCAACCACACTGCGTAATTGCTGCATGTATATTATCCATATCTTATTACCCAGTAAGGCCAAAAAAAAAATATTTTGTTGTATTGGGAGTAACCCGCCCGACCTTTAATGTTGAAATCAAGTCTGCTAAAAAGTATACCTACCCTCATTTGTTTCTTGATTTTCAAAATATCTCATTTTTCAAGTTGTTTTACCCGATTTTTTAACCGATTTTCTGCAATATGTTTTTGGTCTGTTGTAACTTTGGCAAACTTCTCTGTAAGATTTTCAATAATAAGAGTTTAAAAGCATCAATATTAATAACATTACATAGACTATGTGTGATGATTTGATGTGGTAATGCATTTGTTTAAAAAAAAAACCAAAAAAAAAACAACAAAAAAACAAAAAAAAATAAAACAAAAAAACAAAAAAGCCACCCGCCCTACCCTATTTGAAAAAATTTTCTGGTTACTCCAATACACACAATTTTTTTTGCCTAATGGAGGGCTGAGTCTTGTGATCAATCAAATTTCTTGTTACCATGGGGTAAACCATGCCCACTTAGAGATAAAACCATGCATCAGCCCCCACTTACCTCCATAACAAAATCAATATGATATCAGAAGAAAGTTCGTATTTTTCTCATTACCCCATGAAATTTTAAATGTCTCATGGAATTTTTCTTTGATGTTATAAAAAGTCTCCAAATGTAGTTGACAACACTGGCGTGCACTGTGGCAGCCCTGTTATAATAGGTCAATTTGGTAACACAGATCTTTGCTTTCTAATATCCAAAAGTCTTAACAGCTTTAAAGCATCACACTGGCACATTTTAGAAATAGAATGTCTTCAATTTGCTCACAATGATAGCCATTGGAAGATACAGATATATTTTAACACACACAAAATAACCACCCTAATCGCAGATGAAGGACATTAATAGAGGCAACAACATCCAGGTATTTGTAGGCCAACTTTTTTAAGTTGCTGTAACTTATCCCCACCAATGTGTCTTTTACCTGAAGCATAGAAGAACTTGGTACTCATGATATTAAAACCACAAATGGCACAGACCTATCAAACAAGTTGCATGTTGTCAGAATCAGCTCTGGTTGTGTTTTCTTGGTTACATGCCATTTCCGCCTCATCTGCTGAATTAAACTCGCCAGCGACATGATTTAGAAATCGTTTACGGTTTTTCCCCATAGCGCACCGATTTGGCTTAAATATCTCAGGTGAGTGCTACTCTATATAAAAGCTTTATAACCATGCAAAAATATAATTGTGAAAAAACTAGAGGGCGCACTAATTTTCACCCTGTGCACATCTCTTTACTCAAAAATTTATAATCATATTTTTGGTGATATGGTGCATGTGAAGCTGATGACACCATATAAACATATCTCAGCGGTTGTCGTGCAGGCGGCCCCATCTGCAAGCCAGCAATAGACAGCGGCCTGCATTTGTGCAGTGTATTCTATACAGTGTTATACCTGGGAAATCTCACATGTGGCAGCTATTGAGATGGGGACTTTTTGCCCTAAACCCTCGAATGAGAAATCAGACCCCATGATTATGTCATCCACTAAAGGAATTGCTACATAATCCCCCTGCTATCACCAAGATGCGATAAAATAGAAGTAGCAACTATGCCAATGTATTGATACAACTGGATGAACAGGAGAAAGTTGTACTAAGACCAACTTATATGGTAAGCAGAAAAGGTCTAATCGTTGGACTAAGGGAAAGCGATAACTGACACATTTAAGGTGCTTACCCAAGCAAGAAAACAACATTCCTCTATAAATCTTCAGAGATGTAACCGAGGGTGGTCCCATCCTGAACATCCAAATTGAACCAACAGCAGTCAAATATTTATTGTATCATCCGGTGGAGCTCCCGAGACCTGTTATTTATGCGGTGTTACAGGTACAGAGACCCTTCTCAAGCTAAATTGCTCTTTTAAAACTTGGTTTTTGATGCAGCTATCTACCTTAGCCACTCCATTAACCATTTGTCTTAGAAATGAAAACAAACAAATACCTAAATTTGTTTTTTTTATTTACATTCTGGAATTTTTTATTATGGCACAAAATCCCGAATCTGGAAGATCCGGAAAAGTTACATCTCTGCATCTGGCCTTTTGGCCTCCCCTAACCCAATGGAGAACATAACACCCTTTCTCTAGCCTATCTCTGAGTAAGAAGAGGAGTAAATGCGAGTAGGAACTAAAAAAGATTGCAAATCTTGGGTGGGAATCAAAACAGACTGGCCCCGCCGGGCCCCAGCTCCAATGACCAAGGAGGGCAGCAAAGAGGGTATCGCTAGGATCCAGCCAGTGATTTCGTGCCCTTATATAGTGTTCTAATGATGACATCATCGCATTATTTTGCTAGCCTCCCCCCCCCCCCCCCCCCCCATAGTGGCTTGGCATTCATTGCGATTTTGGCTGTTCGGGGTCCGTGCTCTATGCTGGCCCCCCGGGCGGGCGGCCCAGACCTCCCCCTTTCCCGCCGTCCCCCCCTGGTTCACCCGTCCCAGCGCCCTCGTGCCGCCCCTTCCATGCCTTTTGTCTCTGTTGTCCCGGCTCTTTTTTAGCTTCCCCCCCCCCCCTTGGCGGGCCGCTCCCTCCCTGGCCGGGTTCTTCCTCTCCTTTTGTCTGCCTCCCGCCCACCCGCCCTCCCCCATTCACCAGAACCTGGGACGAAGGGTCGTATGTGGGTCATAAGAACTCCCCTGAAGACCCACATCACAGCACCAAATTGGTAGTGTCTTGCACTCCCGCTATTGCTCGAATTTCTTTGACAGATTTGGCAAGTTGCTGTAATGAATGATGCTTGGCCACCACTGCCTGGAGCACAACCATTATATTTTACAATATCATTAAATGTAGGTTAGTAATTTGATAATCTAGCTTAACTTGCCCAGGAGACTGTTGAAATCATTAATTGAAAATTCTTGCCAGTACCCTTAAGCCACATGTCAGCACTTGAAATGACACGTTAAAATGTAATCGCTCTAAATGCATGTAAATGTCCCCAAATTAATACTTTGTCGCGAAATTATCTTAGGCACTATAAAACTGTTAAGAATTCTCTACATGAACATTTTTGTCAAGTCCTGGTCTGTGAAAACATTTCTTATATGCATTTCGGATTTGGACCGTCCCTGTATCAATACTCAAATGAGAACGTCATGAGCCAAGCTAGGAGGGGCGACATCTACAATAAAGAAGGAGATGTATTTCCAGCATGGGTACTAAATTTAGCTCTCTTGTACAAACATAGGCACCAAGTCACTTTAACTTACTCTTTAAATGCAGATATGGTGCAAAACAATCATCTTATTATCTAGTCCGATGCCCATTTCCTGCATTTTGCTCAACGTAGGAAATGTTACTATAGTTTTTTTCAACAGCTTCTAAGAGTTAAGACCACCTATGTGAAGAATCAAAATGCTGACAGTCTATCAGCATTGAGCGTTTTGAGATATTAGCGTAAAACAAAATGGCCGCCAAAGTACCCATATTTTAAAATATAAATGATCAACTCTTTTAAATGATCGAGTGTCTTACACTATGTCTTATGTAAGATCTATACAAAAAGTAGCTTTCTAGAGAACTGGAGGTTCAATTTAATTTTTATCTATTTTATTTTACATTCAGTGTGTTTAGTAAAGATGGCCGTTGACTCATAAATGTATACAACACAAGGGCGTCAATGTTAACCGTGCTTTAACAAGGGGACCACTGGTAAGGTGACTCAAACTTACGGAAGGATACTGTCATAGATTGCGCAGGCATAGGCAAGATAATAGTAATAATAACAATCCTTGATCATAGCAGCATAAGCAGAGGCCTCTAGGCGCCAACGACAAAATGAGCAATTATACCATATTAAAATGACGTACAACGCAATAAGCAAACTTTAAAGTGAAAAAACAACTATGCACATAACATCAATTTATACACAATGTCAGAATAATTTAAGGTGACTAATTTAGTAGAAATCAATACTCTGTATAATTATATTGAGATAGAAGAGGGATCGCCAACCCATTGTGACCTCCCATACTAAGAATAGATGGATAACCTGAAGGTCAGCGACCGAGGATCGTATGATGTACCGCCACAGCGACACAGTAGCAGATCTGAATCTAGATGCGACAAGCCACCGTCAGTATTCACAGCGTGTGTTATGGAAAACAAAGGAAGACCACACCGACAGAGGCTAGAATAAAGGTATGGACAACTAGGAACTGGAAGGCCAGAGAACATAGTCCTGCATGATCATGAGCTAGCATAGTCTTAAGGCTCCATGGCCGAAATCCCTATAGCCCGTCCCCAGAGCCCAGATTCTTACCGGAAGTGGTCAGACAGTTTGGTAGCAGAGAGACAGCTAGATTTTCTCTTATTTACCCTGTGAAATCTTAGGCCAAGGATGTTTGAGTTTGAAGTATATGAGCGAAAATGACACCCCCAATTGCGTCGACAATATTAATTTTCACACAGTACTCTATGGGGCTTACGAAATCACAGTTACTTACTCTCACATGAACACGCATTAACATATCGACGCGGAACTTTACAGGTGCGTTTTTTGGCGGAAGGCCAATCTATTAAGATGATAAACTTCTTATCCTTAATTCGGGCCATCCCCCTTTAACGTTTGACAAGTTTCGTTACGTTGACTATATAAGGTTTGTGAAGAGTTTGCGCGGAGAAAAACAAGCTTCTTTTAAGCGAGAGACAACACTCAAGGTGACACTGCTACCAAAAATATTAAACCAACACTATATATACCAAGACGTTCTAGACATCACCACTCAGCATCTCACAGCCCTCGACTACGCAGATGTCTAGCTCTAACAGCCGATCTGATATGTAGTGCACAAGATGTACTCACCAGCCTTGAGAATGCTGCATCTAAATACATACATCTAAATTCAAGAAAGACGAATATGACCGTCAATGAGGAAGTGAATAACACATCAAACTGAACTACAGACGGTACCCAACTCAAAGAGATCAGGCACTTCAGAACTGGTGGGCTATGTTGCATTCCAACAAGCGAACGGAAAAGACTTTCTGTCACACAAAGGATCAGCTTAGGAATGCCTGCAATACACTACACCACTTATGAGTAAATTGCCTATCTACATTCCACAAAGCGAAGTTTCTTTAGACCGGTGTAGAGAGAATCCTGTTTTATGGATTGAGACTGCGAACCCTGAAGAAAGAGCTACAGGATAAACTCGGATCCACCGATGGACTCTATGCGAGTACAACATATCATGGCATGATCACATGACCAAAAGAGATGAGGAATACTTTCAGCATTATTATCTTGCCCAACGCCGAGTACGATTTGCCGGCCACTGGTATCGTGCGATTGATCAATAGTCACATTGGAGAGGTTACCATTCTCAAACAGGGGTCGTCGCCCATTTAACTTCAAAGAGGTGATTGCTCAAGACATCCAGCAAGATCGATCTGACATCCCCACTTAATGACGGCACTGGAATTTGGCACTACATCGGAACCGCATCTTGAGTTGCGCGCCGCTAGATAGACAACACACACATATCTTATTTAATGTCTTTACCTTATAGATCAGACTGTGTTACACCGCGATGTTACATTCCCACAACCTGAATTAGGAAGAATTACAAAGCTCAAACGACCGCAGACTACGTCCAACATCGATGTTTTCAACAATATCAAAGATTTCCAGCATAGAGCTAGGACAATAATTGCCGATTGCCCGGGATGGTATAAAGCCTCAAGTATTTACCCAGGCTGAACACCGAAGAGAAGTTTGAAGCAACATACTCTTTCCCATCGCATGTTCGATCAAGGCGCCTGAACTACTTTACCAAGATGACCCTAAAACTCGAGTAATGACCCTCATCTTTGGCGGGTCTACGAATCTCATACCCCCATGCCAGTAAAAAAAAAAGAAAAAAAGGAAAAATGAGACCCCCAAGATCTTAACATTCAGCATCCGGGTCATTATTCTTCAACTGTCCGCCTTATCATATGGAATGTCCTTCTTGGCGCTAATTCCTGCGACTAATCAACATCGACGAGAGTCTTTGGGTGACAGTGGTCAAATTACCCCAAACAAAACCCAAAAAAATATGTCTGTAAGTGACAGTTTTTTTCAAAAAATATCTGAGTCTGTGTGCCTGATCAACAATGCTGAAAATGGCGGACGGTCTAAACCGCTTACATACGCATAACTTCCAAAGTGGGAGTGACCCTTGGGTGCTAATCTCACTGATATTATTCACTGGCCTAATGCATATTTGCTTCAAATGTACTTCATTGTTTCATATCCCATTAAGTCCTAGACTAAAATGACTAGCAACCTGCGATAACCGCAAAAAAGGGAGGCTAGCGGTGTTGGTTGTTAGATCTGTGAGCACTTTTCCTTCTGTAAACACAAGGCAGGGTCGCTCCGTGATTTTTGAAAGGGAAAATGGCCCGTTAAATGCTAAGTGACCCATAAATGAAGAAGAAATGAATTTTTTAATGCCGACATACCCGCGATTTTGAAGGGAATTGGCTTCGTTTTGATCTGGCCACCCACAAACTGGTCAAATTACGTTACTATAAGGTTTAATGTGATATCTAGAAATCCACTAACATTGTTTTTGGCAAAGGTTTCTGACAATTAGATGGTACAAAACAATCATATGATGGTTTGAAGTGCATTTTAACAGCGAACAACAGATCAGTTTGTCAGTACAATTGATATGAACATTTGTCAAATTGCTACTGGGTGTCCTAATATTTTCACAGAGTGATTTTCTTATAAAACAAATGGAAAGGGAGGGCCTCCCTCATTAAAGGACCATACCATAAAACTGGTCAGAGTGAAAAGCTCTCATGAAGGACTCATACCAAAAAGAAACCTTGGCCAAGAAACACTCTCAGATGAAAGAACACATATCAAAACACAACATCAACCATGAACCCTGGTCATGGCATGATTCTCATTTAGAGGACTACACCAAAAAAAATACCCCTGAGAATGAAGCATGGCCATGATGGCTTCAACATTTACCCTGACCAAACCACGAGAACTGCATATACAAGAAAAAATAAACTTAACCAGTAATATTTCAACAAGTTTGCATTTTGGCGGTGCCACTATTACTTGTGTCTAATATCTTGAATTATTTACCAAACAGCCATTTAAAGAAAAAAATCTATACTTATGGTACACAATTTGCCAAACTGAACTAATTATTTGTTTTATGTCCCGATGCCTTTCCTCCCTGATTTTTGCTCTAACTTAGCAATGTTTACTATAGTTTTTTTTTCAACAGATTCTAATCTGCGTTTAGACCACCTATTGAAGAATCAACTGCTGACAGTCTATCATCATTTTTTTTATTGAGCTTTTGAGATTTTAGCGCGTAAACAAATGGCCCGCCACAGTACCCCGTTTTTTAAATGAAAAATGGATCAACTCTTTTTAAATGATCGATTTGTCTTATTACAAATATGGTTTATTATGTCAAGATCCTATACAAAAAGTAGTTTCTACTTAAGACCTTGTATTCTCAATTTAATTTTTTCTTGTTATTTTACATTCCAGTTGTTTTATTAAGAGATGGCGTCTTAACTCATAAATGTAACAACACAAGGGGTCAATGTTAAACCGTGTATTAACAAGTTGACTCACGATAAAGGTGCTCACACTTACAGAGATACTGTCATTATTTGGCAGCAGATTGGCAATATAATAGTAATAATAACATCTTGATATCGCCGCCTAATACGAGGCCTCTAGGCGCAAAGAAAAAAGAGCAATATACCATTATTAAAATTACAGATACAAACGAATAGCAAATTCTAAAGTGAAAACAACTATGAGATACCAATATACACAATTTCAGAAAACTTAGGAGACATATATTTAAGTAGAAATTCAACTTTTATAATTATATTGAGATAGAATAGGAGGCCAACCCATTTGCCTCCCATACTACGAATTATTGGGATAAACCTTGAAATCGTTCAGCTGCGGGATCTGTATTTAGGTATCCACCTCCACAAGCTCCACCATTAAAGTCTTGATCTAGATCTACAGCCACCGTCAGTATCACAGCGTGTGTTAAGGACAAACAAAGGCAACCAAACCCTGACAGAGGCTAGAATAAATGTATGGACAACTCATAACCTGGAAGCCAGGGCACATAGTCCTGATGATCATTGACTAGATAGTCCCTTTAAAGGTCAGGCCATCCCTATATGAGCCTCTGTCCCCCGAACCCTATTTTACTACCGGAAGTGGTCCAACATTTGGTAGCAGAAGAAAGCTACTATTTTTCTCTCATTTACCCTGTGAAAATCTTAGGCCAAAGATGTTGTGGTTTGGGAAGTAATGAGCGAAATTACCCCAATTTGTTCGACCAATTTAATTTATCACGTACCTCTATTGGGCTTTCGAAATCCACGTATTTTCTTCTCTCACAACTCACATGAAACAACGCATTAAAATATCGACGCGAAACTTTACGGTGCGTTTTTTGGGTGAAGGCCATCTATAGATTACAACTTCATATCCTTAAATCGGGGGCCATCCCCCTTTACTTGTGCATAGTTTTATCGTTATCCGTTTACTTCTAGTCGTACGAGTTGCGTTGGAGACAAAAAAGCTCTTTTTAAGGAGAGCAAACTCCAAGGTGACAACTGTACCAAAAATTAACCCACACTATTACCCCAAAAGACTTCTAGACGTCACCAAATCAGCATCTCACAGGCCCTCACGACTACGCAGATGGATCAGCTCAACAGCCGATCTGATAGTAGTGCACAAGATACTAACATCACTTGAGATGCTGCATCTAAATACATACATCTAAATTCAAAGAATACGGACATCTGGACCGTCAGTGAGGAAGATAACAATCAACCTGACTACAGACTGTACCCCACTCAAAGAGATGCAGGGACTTCAAGTACGGTGGGCTATGTTGGTCCAAACACAAGAAAAAGACTTTCTGTACCAAAGGACCAGCTTGGAATGCCTTGCAATAAACTACACACCTTATGGTATATCTGCTATCTCTCCAATTCACCTCAACCAAGCTGAAGTTCGTTAGACCCTGTGGATGAGAGAATCCTGTTTTGTATCTGAGACCTGGACCATGGAAAAAGAGCTACAGGATAAATTTGGATACACCATGCTTCTTATCGCTAGTACAAAAACATATCATGCATGATCACATGACCACAGTACATGATAGATGGAGATATCCTTTCAATTCATCTTTGCTACCCAATGGCCGAGCAGGATTTGCCCGTTCACTGTTAATTGTGCGATTGATCATTAGTCACATGTTGGAGTGGGGTTACCAATGCTCAAACTGGTCGTCGTTCGGGGATCCTTTTGGGGGGGCTACCGGTAGGCTGTGTAATTGTGATTGCGCGAGACATCCAGCAGGATCCCTCTGACACCCCCAACTTAATGACGGACTGGGAACATTTGGCACAACATCGTGAACAGCATCTTGGTGGCGGCCGCTATATAGACAGTCACCCACACATTATCTTATTTAATGTCTTTACCTTATAATCAGCTTGTGTTACACATGATTTTACTTCCACAACTGAATTTTAGGAAGAATTACAAGGCTCCAAATGCCAGCAACATACTACGTCCAACCATCGCTGTTTTCAACATATCAATATACAGAATAAAGCTAGGCATATAATTGGATTGCCAGAGAGATGATTATCAAGCTCAATGTATATTTACCTGACCCAATGAAACACCGAAGAGAAGTTTGAGCAACTACTCTTTTCCATGCATGTTCTATCAAGGGGCGCCTGAACTACTTAACCAACTGCGCCTAAAAACTCAGGTATATAGACCCTCTCTTGAGCGGTGTGTCTTTCTACGATCTCATGACTGCAGTTGAACCCCAAGATCTAACATTTCAGCCCTCAGGAGTTCATTATGCCTCAATGTCGCTTCTCATCTGGAATGCCCTCTGGGCACATTCCTGACTATAATCAAAATAGGGGCTTTGGGTGACAGTGTAAATTTGCCAACACAAAACCCCAAAAAAAGTCTGGAAGTGAAGGTAAAACAAAGATGAGGTTGTGTGTGACAACAATGCTGAAAATGGGGCGTCTTAACAGCATTACATAGCATACCTCCAAAGTTAGGAGTGACCCCGTGTGCTAATATCACTGATATTATCTACATGGCTATGATAGTTGACCCTTCAATTGTACTTTTGTTTTCATAATCCCTATCGTCCCTATAGAAAAATGACTAGCAACCTGACGATCACCGCCAAAAAAGGGGGGGGGGGGGGGGGGGCGGGGGGCGAGGGGTGGGGGGGGGGGGGGGCGGGTGAGGTAGCGGTGGTTTGTTGTTAGATCTGTGAGCACTTTTCTGTAAACACAAGGCAGGAGCCCCTCCGTGATTTTTGAACAAAGGGGCAAAATGGCAGTTTATGACCCTAATGACCCATAAATGCGAAGAAAGTGATCATTTTTTATGGAATTAACGGCGATTTTGAAGGGAATTGGCTTTTTTGATATGCCCAACACAAACTGGTCAAATTACGTTACTATAAGGTTATGGGATATCTAGAAATCCACAAATTGTTTGGGCAAATTTCTGGACAATTCAGAGGGTACAATCAATAGATGCGTTTGAAGTTCATGTACAGCGAACAACCGATCAGTTGTCATCTACCAATTGATTGAACGTGAAAATTGTACTTGGTGTCTAGATGATTTTCACAGAGTGATTTCGTATAAACAAATGGAGGGAGGGCTCTAATTAAAAGGACTCATACCAAAAAAAACTGGTCAGGGAAAGATCTGAATGAAGGACTCATACCAAAAGAAACCTTGGCCAAGAAACATTTCAGAGTGAACGAAAACACATATCAAACCACATGCAAATGCAAACCCTGGTCATGGATGATTCTATTAAGGACTCACACCAAAAAAGACCCATGAGATATTGAGCATTGCATGATGCGTCACATTTACATGACCGAACTACGAGAACTGCATATACTAAGAAAATAAAACTTAACCAGAATATTTCACAAAGTTTGATATTTGGCGGCCCCACTTATTACTGTGTCAGTATCTTGATATTTACAGCCATTTACAAAGAACAAAAATCTATACTTATGACATTTGCAACTTGAACTATTATGTGTGCCGTCACTGAGAAAAAGAAATCGGGTAAATTTACACGTAATGCATTGCCTTGGAAGCCATATTTGGTCGCCATCTTGAAATATATTCTATTCTATATTCATAGACATGGCTTGTTCCCGATAAGTGGCATCCATGTCATGATTACAGTTGCCAGGCTTATACTACGGCAAAACAAACCTTGTTGGTGAATTTCACCAAAATGTGGTCTTTTGGCGGCCATTTTGTTTTTTTTGGGGGTCACAGTCTTGATATTTAACAGCAACTTGAAATTTTTACATATAGCTTGTGTCTTGTATCATCCATTAAGACCATAAAATATTGTTTTCCTCTGCTTTACTAAGAAAAACACAGGCAGTCTTGGTAAAATTTCGCTCTTAAAAAGTTGGCGGCCATTTTGTTTTCTACGAATATCTAAAATTGCTCAAGCTGAGTGGACTGTAAGCAGTTGATTCTTATAATGGTTGGTCTAAGGAAGCCAAATCCACAAAAAACAAACTAACTATGAATATTTCAAGAAAACTGGATGGCACCCGGACTATTTAGACGTCACTGAGGGGAAAAAGAAATCGGGTTAATTTACAACGTAATGCTGCCTTGGCAGCCATGTATTTGGTCGCCATCTTGAAATATTTCTATTCTATATTCATAGACATGGTTGCTTCCCTAGTAAGTGGCATCCATGACATGATTACATTTTTGCAGGCTTATAATACGGCACACCAAAACAAACCTGGTTGGGACTATTCACAAAAATGTGGTATTTTGGCGGCCATTTTGTTTTTGGGTCACAGTCTTGTATTTAACCGCCCAACGTGAAATTTTTTAAAATATAGCCTTGTTCTTTATCATCCCATAATACCATTAAAATATTGTTGTCCTCTGCTTTACTAAGACAAACAAACAGCCTCTTGGTAAAATTTCGCTAAAGTGTTTGGCGGCCATTTGTTTTCAAAATATCTAAAATTGCTCACTTTTGCTGAGGCTGTCAGCAGTTGTTTCTTAAAATGGGTGGTGTTCTAAAGGAAGCCAAACTCCACAAAAAAAAACTAACCGATAGTAATATTTTTTCTTAAGTAGTAAAACTGGCTGGCACCCGGGACTAATTAAGAAGAAGTTGGAGTTGTCTTTAAACCCCTTTTTCTATTTTCTAGAAAAGGAACGTTACAAAATGGAAGTCAGAAAAGGCATTAAGATTACACAAAACATTGACTTAGAAAATAGCGCCCCTTAACAGAAAGTTCCGGCTTGGGATCCAGTGAAAGCTGGTAACACAACAGTAATATTGTTATGGGGAGCTGTCAACCACATTCCCATAAGGGCCACAACACCAATAAATCACTCCATGTTTGGTATGATGGGTAGTTTCGGTAAATACGTAAGACTCGGACTGGTAAGCAAATTGGTTGACGGCATGGTACGAAAGGAAAGATAGATTATCGGTGATTATTAAATGTTAATATGAAAATGAATATTGTACACAGTGAATCAATACTGGAATATCAGAATAATAAGAAATTTGAATATATTCAAGAAAGTAGTGCCTTAGGAAAAGTACCCCGTGATCAGACGCGCGCAATGAGTTTGCAGTCGAGATGAAAAAGTGGTGGCGCTTGGCGCTATTCACGTGCCCGTATCTCAAAAGGTGGTGCGATTTTCCCCCACCATAATTCAAAATTCCAAATTCGGATTTTTTCCTGTGTGGGGAGGGAAGGTGAAGGGGAGAGAGAGAGATTTCTATTTGGGGGCTAAATTGCCATATTTTCCCCCCAGGTCTAATAAATATTATCCATGCAGGACTTCTAGACTTTGGTGGAATTTTTGTTTGGTCAGGGATATGCAGCTGAAGCACTTTTTTCTGACGGTCTGCTTTAATAAAAAAAATACCCCTTTTAAGGATTTTGCTTCATCCTATTCTTCAAAATTTGTTGGAGCTTCTATGCAAACTGGAAATATTTTGGCCTTTTAAACATGTTTCGAGGCAGCTTTCAGGAAAATGGGGACCCATAGATATTTCCTCATGAACCCCACCCCCCCCAGTGTGGTAGTGTTTTCGGGCATTGCAATGTGCATTATTTCACTTCTACCATCAAAAACACTTGAAGATGGTTCTCCCACAAATTTTGGGAGAGTGTATACCACGCTCAGGGCTCTCATAAAATTGATACATGATACATAATTGGAACATAGCACCTTAAGATGCTTAAAGGCACAATGGAGAACTTTAGGAATGCTATAGGCTTGTCTGAAGAGGCTAGCATGAGAACAAACTCAGAGATGAATCGGATATTCAGTTTTTTTGTGACACAGCCATCCAAAATATCTTTGTCATATTGCTATGCTTCTTTTAAATGATGTGCAATTAAGCTACAGGGGCGACTATAGATAGAACTACTGCTAACAAAACATATTAAACTTTGCTAGTACAAATTTGTCATTTTATCCCCTGGCTTGAAAATGCCAGAGGGGATAGCGAGGGTCGCAGTCCGTATGTATGTGGTGTGTTCCAGTTTGTGTCAGGTTTTTGTTTGTCGCATCTCCTTCAAAACGTTTAGTCTAATTTAAACCAATTGGGAGTGCAGTTTTGTACAACGCGTGTGCTGCAATAGGGATTCCTCATATGTGGATGATGTCAAGGTCATGGACAAGGTCAAAGGTAAAAAAAGTCAAAAAAACAAAAAATTGTTAGTTTTTTTTGTTTTTCTGGCGGCTTTTTGCAAAAGTTGGAATGTCGATACAACCCTAATGCCCTGCAACGACGACACTGGGCCAACTTACCAACTTGTGTATACTGCCTTCTTGCCAGGGGGTCGTTGCAATGTTAAATGCTTGCTGTATTTTTATTTTTGCAATCACCCATAGCTCTAAGAATATGGGTTGTTGCATAACCATGAGTTGGATCTGAACAGCATTCTTTATGACCATATGTGAGATTATAGAGAGAGAATAAAGGATAAATTACACCAATTCTAAATGAGACCCCTAAAAGATGATATTTTTTTGTTTTGCGTCATCTTAGATGCGTCATTAATGATGGACATCACCAATACTTCTTCTGAAGGCGGCAAATTCTGGGCACGACCCAAGGATCCATTACATCCCAAGTGCCATGAAAATGTGCAAAAATCATATGGAAACTGCGCGTCAATTATGTTTAAACAAATGTAGGGCTGTTTCGTCATTCTCATCTTATTTTTTGTTTTGTTGTGTTTTTTTTCTGTCGACAATCACTAAAAAAAATCCCGACGGCGACATAATGTCGACATAACTTTAAGTTAAATTCGACCGGGCTGGGCGAATGCATCAATTTCAAACTCCAAAAAACGCCGTTTGTGTGACCATAGTACCATGTGCTGCACCTATAAGTGACGGTCAACTGGGGGGTTTGACCCGGAAAAAAATTGTTATTGAGCTGCACATTTTTGCACCAGATAAGCTGTGAATTGCATCATACAACACACATATCCAAAATCCCCTTTTGTGTGAAAATTTTTTATTCAAGATGGCCGCCAAATTAAGCCATAGCTCAACCATTAAAGTAGATGTTGATGATTTAGTGTTTTTGAATAGGTTTTGGGGGTCAAATGAATCCAGAATCCAATTTATGTACACATCTAAATCCACTGATGTAGTCTTTCCTTCCCGCCCAAAATCCAAAATGGCCGCCATTTTATATAAGGTAGCTATATCTCATGTTTGTTTGATATGTTTTGAGGTTCAAATGAATTGTTTCTTAAATTAAATCATTGATGTTTTCTTTAACCAAAATCCAAATGGCCACCAACATGACGCTGCCAAGTGGCTTGCCATTTTTACATATAATTATCTTCTCACCTACATATACTGTCACACTTTGCAGTCTCCTGCAAGGAAACCCGCCACCTTGGTCAACACCCTGTCACATACTATAGCGACGGTGTTAAAAAGCAAATAATCCCAAAAAGGGTTTTGTTCAAATTACAAATAGTAGTAATTTTAGTTCATCTTTAGTCTATTCGAAAGATGACTTGAGTAGTGTTATGTTATTTGAACTTAATCAGAATTGCAATTTCCCCAAACTACACAATGAGAACCCGTGTGTGCCGCTCAATAAATTACTAATCGAAGAATGGTATTTAAGGGAACCCCACCTAAATATTTAGGGATGTCTTACCAGTCAAAACAATAGATTTTGCAAAATATGGGGTGCGCAAGGGATTTGGGGGAATGTTGCCGAAATGCACTTTTATTAAATGAGCTCGTTTGCCATAGCAACGGCCCATTTTGTGTTTGGGCAATTTTCAGCTATTTGTGGTTGGAGCTGAAAAAAAGTGAAAAATTTGCCCACCGCGTTTTAGAAGGTGCCATGTGCATGGTCCAGTTCCAAAAAGTGTTCAAAATGTAGTTTTTATAATCACAGATATATACCCCATCTTTGTTCTGTTACAGGAAAGGGAAAACACCACCATTTGTTCTCAAAAAACCATGCTTTTTACTATGAATTTTAGACCTGAGCAACACTGTAATTTTCACAACTTTGAAAAATTGGTTTGCAAGAGAAAATATATATCCACTGTGCGCTGCGTCTAGAGGTATTGATTTCTGATTGGTGAGGAAACCAGACCTTGCCCCAAACATATATGATGGAACAGCTTGGGCAAATATAACTATCATAGGCGGGTGTTGCAAGGAAAAATAGCATTTTGAAAACGCCAATTTCATTATAGTGTGAAATTGTGACTTTAATTTGGTAAATTGTCGTGTGAAGTTCTGGCATTTCTGGTCATGATTGCATAATTGTCAATCATTATGTTTTTGATGAGAAATTCAGTTTAGTTGACTTGGCGGCTGATACAGTGGTTGCCAGATGCTCATGTTATTGTGGTTACTTTTGTAACGTCCATTAACTATAATCAGTACATTAAATGTGGTATATGTGAATGTTGCATTCCTGTCCATATTATGTTCCCTTTGTATTCTTTTCTAAATATGTTAAAGCAATCAAAATTGTTGTGGTGGTATTTGATAGTGTTGCCAGATTCCCAAACTCTGTTATAATTTCAGGGGGACGGAACATGCCAACCCTAACAGCAACTAATGGCACCGGCCATCAACTTTCCGGTTGTAACCCGGCGTCCTAGTATTATGCAAAGACTCTGCTGGCAAACGATTAGGAGGGCGCTTCTGCATATAAAGACTATGTCTGGTCACGAATATTAAATCTAAATGGACACGTTATTGGAAAATACACTTTTTGCAGGTGGGGTTAATCCACTAACCCCTAAGGAGGTTTAGCAAGGTTCAAGAGGAGATTTTGTGTAATGAAACTAAGACAGAGACTGCCAAAGCAAATGCACATAGAAGTTCCACAAATTACCGTTTGGGCATCCCAGCCCCAAATCGAGCAATTCGTGTCTTACCCCCCCTGTATAATTTGTGAAAATAATATCGTTATGTTTAACAGCTTGAATCAATATTAGAAAATAAGGTACTGGCGCACCCCGCACCCCCTTTGTGGGGAAGGCATTAGTATGGACGTCCCGTGACCAATTGGCGGAAATTACTTTTGAGAGTGGTTCTAGGGGCTTGTGAGGATGCTGGATCACTTTAAGCCGAGTCCAACCTCACCAAATGATGGGAACTCTCACTAGAGGGAGATTTCAAAATGGCCGCCAAATGACCTAAAATGAACCACCCCCATGGGTCATAACAGATGCCATAAAATTCAAACTAAAATGGTTCAAACTGCAGAAGACAGACCACTAAAAGGATTAAATACACAAATTACAAATAAAGTAAAAAAAAACCTCAACACAACAAAAAAATTTATTCTAAAAAAGTCACAAAATATTTAAAATACATCCAAAGTGTATATAGTATGATGCTACATAGAAAGTTCCATTTAAGGTTTGTAAAATGTTTACCCCCCCCTTCTCCTAAATTTAAAACATAGTAGCGGATCCTTGGATGCAAAAACATCCATAGAACTCCTGTTTTCCGGAGAATTTGAGATTAGTGTCATTTACACACATTTTTCTATGACGGAATGATAACGTAAATCTCTTAACGCACAGTAGTAAGTTAGATATATATTTCGCCGGTCTGTGACCACAACGGACTACACCGTGGGGGAAAATTACTTTTGGGCTGCCGTAGGGTTCAGGATGTTTTTGCATCAGAGGATCCGTTCTTACTTGTTTGTGTTTTGAATATGTATTGCACACAATTGGGTCTGAACCTATAGAAACTAGCAAGAAATTTGAACGTTTTTATTGGGTACTCAGTGATCACAGACCACTGAAGTGAATATACGCAAGTGCTACGGTCGGCATCCATTTTCCCCCGAAATTGCCTTTCGTTATTTTGACACAGTTCTTGAGAATTTTGAAACACTGGTTTCAAGTTCGTCAAAAATATTCCCAGTATGTTTCTTTAGATTTTTAAAGGGATAGATCCATAAGTTCGATTCGGACTCAAAAATCATTTGAATTTTAACAAATTTAAAAAAAGAAAAAACCTAAAAAATTAAAAAAAAAAAAAAAAAAAAACCCATTGTGACCAAATATGAAAACAGTGCCCTCTATTGACCTTTTAACGATTGAAAATTTGTATATATATGGGAATCTACAGTTACTTTCATTCACATTTATCCAGTTGACAAAAAATGGTTTAAACCAGCTTCAAAAATGTAAGTTATAGGATTTTAAGGTTTGTCGGCCATTTTAAAAAAAATACGATATTTAGTCAATATCATAACATTTTTAGAATATGCAAGGCACACCTCCAAAATAAAAAAAAATGAAAAAATATAATCAATTTTAAAAACATGTTACACCTTAAACGGAACTTTCTATGTAGCATCTGTTGAACTTTGGAGGTATTTTAAAATATTTTGACTAGGACCTCTATGGTGACTTTTAATAAATCAAGTTTGTTTGACTAACTAATTACTGATTGTAATTTGTGTATTGATTCCTTTAGTTCTTCTACAGCTGACCTTTATGATTTTATGGCAATAGTTTGGGACCCCAGGTGGCGAACATTTTAGGTATTTGGCGGCCATTTGAAAATGCCCTCTAGTGAGAGTTCCCAAGCCTTTGGTGAATTGGCTTGTGGCTTAAAAGTGTGATCAGCATCCTCCCCTCAAAAGCCCTAGAACCACTCTCAAAAGTAGCTCCCCGCAAAATGGTCACGGGATCTCAATGATTTGACCCTATAATGCTTCCCACGAAGATCTGCGCCAGTATATTTTTTTAAATATTGATTCAAGCTAGCTGTTACACAATAACAATATATATTCACAAAATTATAAACAGATTGGAATATGACAACACTAATCAAAACACCCCAAAAACTATTTTGATTGCTTATAAAATATTGAGAAAAGATACAAAAGAACATGATTAGGACAGGAATGCAACATTAACTTAACATTTAATGTACTGATTACGACACACGTAATGGACGTGTACAAAATTAACACAATACTGAGCATCTGGCAACACGGTATTCAGCTGCATGCAACTAAACTGATATTATCTCATCAAAAACATTCAGAACTTATGACAATTTGCAAACATGACCAGAAATGCGATTTCAACAACAATTTTACCAATTTAAAGTCCACAAAATTTCACTATAAGAGTATAATTGGCATTTCACAAAAGGCCTATTTTCTCGGTCAACACCCACCTATACGATAGTAAATTTCCCCAAGCTGTTCTCATCAGATATGTTTGGGGCAAGGTCTGTTTTACTCACAACCAGAAAGTCAATATTCTAGACCAGCGCACAAGTGGAATTTCTTTGCAAACATAGGCACAAAAAGTCAATTTTACAAAGGTGTAAAAAACTAACGTGTTGGTCAGGTCCAAATTCATAGTAAAAACCATGGTTTTGACAAACATTTTTATCCTCTGTGAACAGAACAAAGATGGGGGTCTGTGATTATGAAACTAAATTTTGAACAAATTTTGGAATTGACCAGGCAATGTGAACTCCTTTGAACAAAAGGCAAATTTTTCACTTTTTTCGGCCTCCAAAATAGCTGAAAATGCCCAAAACACAAAATGGCCGTTGCTATGGCAACGAGCCCATTTGAATCAACAAAGGGCATTTTGGCCGGCCTCCCAAAGCCCTGGAGTGTGTGTGGACAAGTTATGAGCAAAATCTATTTTTTGAGCTTGGCCAAGCATACTAAATACTTTAGTGGGGTTCGCCGGTTTGGTCGCACTTAAAAAGTTAATATAATGCATTTTTGTATACTGTTCAATATTAAACGCCCCATGATTTATCATAGCCTCACACGTAGTTTGCCAGAAATGGGCCCGTAGATTAGAGAAACATGTAGGCCATAATATTTCTATTTGAAAACCAGTACCAGAAATGGAAATTGGAGTGTGAAAGAAATTATAAAGATGAATCCCAGAAATGGGAGAAGAAGAAATAAGCTTTGGGGCGTGAAAACACCTCAAGAGGACTTCCTATTACATAATTCACGACGTTCCGTCTTTTGTGCCCGTCCCTTTTACAAAATTTATTTATTATGGATATCTATTCATTTATTTCACTTATTGTTATATTTATTCATTTATAATTATTTCTGTCATTTTTTATTTTATTGCTTATTATATATTTATTTAGATATAAGTGATTTTGTTTGTTTCTTTTCCCCTTTTCCTGTGGTCTGACACGACAGATGATAACGCACAAAATTAATGTAATGGCGGCCATTTTGATATTTCAACATAAAGAAAACATGGAAGTATAACTTTAGATTTAGATCTAAAATCATCAAAAATCTACTTGAAGAGCCACGATATAGCTAATTACATGCAATGTCAGCTATTTTGGTGACTGGCCGATCTTTGGCATACTTTTTTCCCCAAGGGGATTCATGGGGATTTTGCGATTATGTTGTGATTGGATTTGTATTCTTGTGATATGTCTGGTTTGAAAAAAAATCAGCTCAATAACCATTTTTTCCACGTAGATGTGCATTTCTTCTTCAGGGACTATACTATATGAAGCTGACATCTGTACCACCGCCAAAACATTGCCTTAGATATTAAATATAGCCCTTCCCAATCTCATGGCGAGTAAAAACAATTAAACTGCAGATTTATGTAACAGAAAGTACCCTCACTTGAAAATTTATCCTAATTCTAGTATAGAACTACCGTATATGGTGACTATTCCAATAGTATTTTTAGTTATATTCCTCCCCATTGGCGCGGCGCGCCGCCATTGTCAGATTCCTACTCCGGTGGTTTTTCTCATTGAAACAAATGTTTTCAGATGTAGGGCGACTAACGAATTACATAAACCACAGGTTAATTAATGTGTATAGTAGGTAATTTTATTTATAAAGTTGGATTATACCTTCTCGACCGTGGTATCTCTCACCAGATACCGCACCATTATCCAGGGTGACACGATGACTGTGATTTGGGGAAATACCGATCACAACGTTGTCTTTGGCGCAGGCTAAGGGCACAGTTTGCATTGGTACACGGTCATGTCAACGTCAATGTCAACTCAAGCCTGTTGAGGAACAGGGAGATCCGTGGAAAGTTGAAACACTTGTCTTTTTGCACGGCTTGTGGTGCATTTACTTTATGGAGATAAATAATTGGTTTTTGTACTTCTGGTGCTGAAAACATGGAATCATATTATTAAAATTAGTAAGCAAAAAATGGGTAAGAAAAGCAGATGCTAGGTTGAAAAATTGCATTTTTTTTTTTATGGCGAAAAAAACCATCGTCATTTTACCCCGGTTCGTGTTGTTCGGGCCTTGTGTCGAGTCGGGTAGGAAAATCTGGGACATGTTGCAATATGGTTGTCGCGGACATGAATGTCGACTAAGGTGGTGTCGAGATGGCATCCTATAAAATGTGGCCACAGACCCATTAAGGGGCTAAGATTTTTACCAATCCAACCAGTGGTGTAACCAGTTTTTTAAGGGGGTGTGGGTGGGCGGTGGACACGACGACACTTTCAGGGGGGGAAGCCATAGATTTAAAAATTGTTACTATAGTAGAGGAGAGATCCCACAAGGGGCAGTTCCCCTCTGGTACGCACTGGAGACACCATTACGAAGCGCGTCCCAAATATATTTAGCCCAGCGATACAGTTAAATGTTGACTTTTTCATCAAGTTTTCATTCATTTTTTTTTTGCAAAGTGAAATTGGCAGCTTAATCTTGAAGAGCAATATCTGAAAAAATTTTGTTTTGTCATTTTTCTGCCGAAATCATGTACCAGTGCTTCAAAGTCACCTGAGTCCCTATCATATAGTCTTATCAGATACAACACACTTGGTCTGAAGATTAATGGTGCATTTCGTGATTTCAGCACCTTCTGTTTTATTCATTGATCACGAGATATCCTTGAAAAAAGCTTATTCCCAAAATTTGAGCCGATCCAGATCTTGCGGTTTTGTGTTATGAGCAATTGCTCGTTTCCCACGGTCCCATAGACTACTGTGCTGTAATTTCTTTACGGACAGAAAATACAAAATTGCGAATTTCTTTCGGATGCGACCGAATTTGCACGTAAGATTTGGCACACGTGGATTACTAAGGCTAACGGTTCAGATGATATAAAAATCTCAACATCTTTTAGGTAAGTCGGGGGGACGAGGCTGTGGATCACGAAATGACCCTTTAATGTGCTAAACCAAAAGAACATTAAACTCACATGAAATACATAACAAGTCCCTATCATATCACCTGATCATTTACAACATATTTGATGGGAAGATTAATGTGCAAGCATAATTCTTTTTGCTAAGGAAAACAAGATTGTTGAAATATTATTATTCCCAATGGTTTGTCAACTGTAAATTATCCCGGATCCAATAAAAGAGACATGATAGCACAGCTTTTTGGTTGTGTCATTTATTGGTTTTTGCTCAGATCGAGAGAAGTACATTAGTGAGTTTGAGATAATTTAACAAGCGAGTTATAACTTACCAACATCAGTGCATTTTGAATAAGGAGTGATTTTTTTTTTTTTTGTAATTTGTTGTTGCAATTTTCACATTCAGAGTACAATTTTTGATCACGGCATTTACTGGTTGTGCTCACTTAGAGAGGACATTGGTGGGTTTCAGCTAATTTAGCAAAGCAGTTTTAACTGACTTACAAAAAAGTTGGGTTATTTTCAAGGAGTTAGTTATATTTTTTAAATTTTTCCAACAGAAAACTTTCACTATTAGTAAGTGAAATAATGCAAAACTTTTGCTATCAGTAAGTGAAATGAGTGTATTAAGGTGGGTATCCAGATCACAGTCCAATTTTATATCATGGAAGCGTATCACCAAACCTGATTTCAAATTTTGAGTTAAATCAGTCCAGCTACTTGAATAGCAGAAGCAAAATTGTGATATAAAATTGGATTGATTAAGCCCAAATTAATTGGTCGAGCTACGAGTTGCAAAAATATTGGGCGAGATGCAGTTGAGCCCAATATTTTAAAACTCATAGCGAGATCAATTAATATTGGGCGTAAATCATTGAATTTTATCATTATCATGTTTTGGATCCAATATCTTCACACACTTGGGACTCCTCAAAACATGATAATGTATTAAATTGGCCTAAAGGAGAGCGTGTGTGGGTTAATAATTTGGTTGACCACATTTGGAGATGTTTTTTTATCATAACATGAAAACAAAACATTTTCTGGGCCTTAAATTTCACTTGGGTAATGAGGAAAATATGAATTTTCTCTCGTGGATACCAACATCCCATACAAAATCACAATTTTCACAACAGTGGGGGGGGGGGGTGTGGACAAAGTTGTTGATCAGGTTCACTCACATTAATGTGATTGATATTCAAAATTTTTGCTAAAATTTAATGGGTGTGTTTCTTCTAAGGGGCATGGGACACTGTAGTAAGGAAGAACGGTATTTGCTACTCTCAATCCTGAACTAGAATTTGTGGTTCTCGACTTTCGCACTCACTGTATTCAATAATATCACTGGGCCCTCCATAAAATAACTTAGTGACAATATACACACCTACATACACTGCACACGGATTGCAAAGTGGGTCCTGCCAGCTATGCTGGTATCCCACAAAAAAGTGTGGAACACTTTGTCGGATTAAGGGGAATATTGACCCCCTCTTCCCCAAGGCATAGCAGGGGCACTGTTGTATCCGAGACATTTGTCAGCAGCCTCGTCGGTCCCCCACATGATTGGATTTAGGAGATATGATACAGAGGCTGTCTAAAGCATTCAAAGGCTTGTGTTCAAGAACAGTATATCGACTGTCTCTTTGTTTTGTACGTTTTACAGACAATCGTCCTTTTGAAATGAGCAGGCGAGCGATAAAAAGCTCCTCTGGCACTTCTAATGAGAGCGGTAGAGGATCGGTTGACAAATCCCAGCCAAGTAGAGGTGATTAATATTTAAAGTATACTCAGCTATAAAATAAAAGTATGGGGTACAATATTCTCTCCCGGCTCTGGGCCTGTAATTTGTGACAGTGTTGAGTGAACATCAGACGCAGCACCCATAAACAGTATTCTAATTCGAGACTGATTAATATCATTTATCACAGTGTTTGAATTTATAAAATTTTACCATTAGCTCAATCCACATGAAATACTCTTTAACTCAAGTTGATATTTCGTTAGAGACAGAGATCACCACACCGGTCACCCCATTCCTGTTGTTTTTGTGACGTTAACTTCCTCAATAATATATACTATACTTTTGATGTAATCAGTAGGCTCCCCATCGACCGCAGTGATCTGTGAAGATATTTTTGCCCGTCTTCTGCATAGATCCCACCCAAATTCTGTGACAAGCACGTTGCCGTCAATACTTCCTTCTTATAAAACCCTCGCCCCATAGCATAAACTTATTGCGTAACTTTTTAGCAACTTGTATGAATACGTAAGAAGGGTCATTTTTTCCGATTAACCACAAAACAAAAAAACAACTGCAGAAGTGTCAAACACAAATCCTACCCAATCGAAGACACGGTTACATCGTGCTTGTCAGGTCACTTCATACATTGGCCTAAATATTGACTGCAGTAAAGGTCACGCTGAACCGTACTGTGTTTTTACTTGCTTTCCCTCCACGGTCAGATGCTTATTTCAAGAAATTCTCTACGTTTTGTGGTCCCAGATCCTTGGTTTTAAACGAATGCTGCCGGACGTCAGTATTTCAGTACTGGTAGGCGCGCGGTAATCGCGCTCACATTGCGCCCTTACGGCGCGCATGAGCGCGCGATCGAGCTCGCGCGCCTAAAAGACACTGGTCTGTAATGTAAAGTCACTAAAATAACCTTTTATGTCTGCATTTATTTCCATTCCAATCGGATGCAGAGACAAGATTTGCCTTTGCACATCAAATATGAGTCAAATCAACTTGGTCCGATGCTCTGCCTTAATCTTGAAATGCATAATGCAACCTGAAACACTTGACTTCAGAGCACCTCTTCTGTTCCGAAAGTAAATAAAACAAATGATTTTCCTTTTTTATCTGTTGAGGCATGGGCTTTGAAATTCCTGTCATCATGTTTTAAACAGGCGCTCATATCATTCTTGGATCTACCACATTCGCTTCTAACAAGAGAATGTTGGCTTGAGTGTGTCTGTCCATTGTCTGTTGCCTGCTACCGTGTCTCTATTTCCAATCCACATGCTCACTATCCACTGTAGGCTCATCTATCAAGTTTCTTTTTTTGTTTGTTTGCAATGTTTTGTTGTTTATTCTTCTACAGAATCATGGTTTTCCTTAGAATTAAATATGGAAAATCTGATTAATTTGTTTGGTTTTAGCATTCTGTGTAAATTTGGAGAGAATTTGACAATGTTTGGATAAGAAAGTCTTCTAATGAAAGTGAACTCACTAATTAATATTTGAAAAATACGCCCAAGTATTGATGATCATAAAACATATGTACCTTTAATCGAACCAAAGAAGTTCAAAGGGATTGTCAAAGTCTTCAGTGGTTCAATAGTCAATCAATACTTTCCAATTTTTGAGTATGTGACAATTGTTCCCACAATTTTACAAATTAACCAAGGCAAATCGGTCCCAATCTGATTTTGCACTCTCCTTTTTGTACATAAGCATCTTTTGTTCTACATAATTGGAATTGGAAATGAAATAACCGCAAATAAAGCTTCGTGGCTTCAGAGCATACCAACTCATATACTAATCAATAATCAAGATTAATCCAAATCGTTGCCTATAGGCCAAATTGCTAGAGACGTTACTCAGCAGATTGCCATTGGAGTTGAAAAAAAGTTATGCGAACGGAAGGAGCGAAGCGACCGAGTATCGCCCCTAACGGCAGGGGGTCCAGGGTGCCGCTTAAGGCCTCCCCCTGGTGGGTCCAGGCAACCCCACTGTGGGGGTCGAAGTCGAGGGGCGAAGCCCCTTGAAGCCAGACGGTTGCTGCACATTTAAGAGCTCAGGAAAGCCCATTTCTGAGTAAATCTTCCACAGAGTAAAATAACTGTAAATGTAAGAATGGGCTAAGCCTTAGTTCTGGACTCCAAATCATCTCACTACTAGTAACTAGTCATGCTTGTTATTGCTCAATTCACTTTCAGGTATTAAAAGCCAAGCCCCAAATGGATTCTTGATACAAGACACGCTTTGGGGCTTTTCCTTTGGCCGTTCTTCCTGCATCAAGTGAAGCTACTAACTCAGTTGCAACATGCAATCAGCCTTCACAATTGCAGCAATGGATCAAATTGAAGACTTCCACACATAACACTGTTTACAACTACCCAATGAAGTTGTCTTCCTATGTAAACTGCAAAGTTTATGCCTTCTCGTTGTAAAATGCTATTGCACGTGTCCTTACTTCTCGATGTCTTTAAACTTGTTTCCAAGGCTTGTAAATTCATCTGCTGTTCATTTGTCCGCTTCGTCGTACTTTTCCGATAGAGCATGCTTGCATGCCAGGGTGACATGCTTGTGCAGTTATGCTAGTCTCTTATACAAAAACGCGATGTACGCAAACCGATTTAATACACCGATGTTCCGATTAACTTTTTGAGTGCATCAGATCCTGAGAGATAGATTGATAAATAGATTCCCTTTTAAAATTTCGTTAAAATCCTCACAATCTATCAATCATCAAACAATAAAAAAATCGAAAATAAAAAAAAAAAAATCGGAAAATATAGACAAATCGATTTGAACCAGAAAATGTAAAAAATGCGGATTTCCGATTAAACTCGGAAGATTGGCATCTCTGGTTACTAGACAATACAACTTGGAGGCAACAGCGTTAAACCGGTGCCATATTTCAACATTCAAGCACACGATCGAATACCTGATGGGATGAAGTGCAAGGCTTCTAATGAAGCGAAATGATGACATTACGTTTGAACTGGGCTTTGAGCCGTTTACGGATTAAGCCTACATAAAAACTGGTTATTATATTCATTGTTCCGTTGCCCATTGTCATATGAAAACCATGAGAGAGCGGTATTCAGGTTGTAAGATCTATGCGTACTTTAGTTTTTTAACAAAATGTCTTTGTCCCGAGTTAACATTTTTAGGGGACAGCCGAGGCAACGAAAATAAAAACCCTGTTTTAACGGGCCCGACCGACCCGAGTTTTCACTTTTGCAGATTTTTTTTTTAGTTTTCCAAAAATCATGAAAATCATCCTGTTTTAGCCAAATTTATAAAATTTTGGCCCTTTTTTTTTAAAATTTGTTTTTTAAAAAAAATTTCTTTTTCTTCTTCTTGATTTTTTTCAGATGTTTGAGGGCTTTTAAGACCAATTTTTTGAGCTCCAGAAAAAGAAAAAAAATTAAAAAAAAAAGAAAAATTCGCCCGACCAGACCCCTACTCGACAGGTCCGCTCGCCCTAAAACAGGGGTTTTCTTTTTTCCGTTTGCCTAAGGGGAAGTCCTCTGCTTTCTAATATAATGATTTGCCCATATTGTGATCTCAGTTTTTGGCACATGGGATAGTTTCCTATTTTTGCCAATCGCGTGTTTCCAAAGACTTTCTTCAGGATGTAGTTGCATGCACTTTCTTGAATTCATTCAACGTTCATATTCAACTCGCTATTATGCAACTTTTAACTTTGCTAAGTCCATGAAAGGAGTGGCTTCTCTGGAGTATTTCATGAAGTTTTCCTATCAAGGGTCAAACTGTTTTACCTTCAAAGTAGGCCTAGGTAAGAACGCAGGATCCAACATTAAGTACTTAAGGCATTGTTAAACCCTGATGCTTTTGTTTTTACACACACCATTTCTGATTTTTTGCCCCCATTTTAAACATCACCCTGTGTTCTTAATTCTATCGTGACCAAAAAAGGTTATCCAATGCAGACAATCCTGAGTGTAATTTTTTGCCGATTTAAAAACACTATTGAGACCTTTAAAGTCACAACCATGTCTTAACGGCGGGAATTTAACACATTACACCCTGTACAGGGGGCGCACATCGCGCAATCGCGGCGTGAATTTTTGCTGCGTAATGAAGCGTGCGGGGCAGTGTATGACTTTTTGCTGCTAACCATCTTGGAAAACAAAAATAATTATTTGAAAATGTTAACAAAGCGCTAATTTTTGTGACCAGATGAAATTCAATTTCTTCGATTTCTGGTGTTGATGACAAAAGAGGGCTGATTCAGTATTGTCATAAGAATGTATTTTCACTCACTTGCACACATACTCATTTTGAAGGTTAAAGGTAAAGTTTTTGAGAAAGAAGACGCTTGAAATGGCGTGAAAGTCTTTTTTACTAAAACACTGACTTGCTCAATTTTCAATTCGCAAATTTGGCCATTTTCACAAGATAATTTCAAAATACCGAAGTAAAAGCAAGTTTAACTTTCCTACGATAGAAAATCGGTCTTCTCTAGGACGGTTTTCTTCAATTTTTCATTTTTCGCTTTCTAACTAAAGATATTCTCCAATATATACTCAAACTTTGGAAAAGAAGGTAAAAAATTCACACTTTTTGGACATTTTTCCTAATTTCGAAAAGTTAAGCCCTATGCTAACGTCCCTAGACACATTTGTATTGTTTCTAAAAAATACCTAAGGACATCATGAAAAGTCAAATTGTTTTTTGTTATGCTGTCTGAATAATTTTGGGCAAAATCGTGTTTTTTTAGTATTTCTCAAAATACGCAAAGTTTTACATTGCCATCACGGGTTCACTCGTCCAATTTCCTTTCTAGAAATGTATAAATTTACAAAATAATCAAATATTGACAAGGTTACAAACCAAAATAGGGACTTGGGAAAAATTCAAGGTTCACATGCCCTTAAGGGGGGAAACTTATATTTAAATGTAATAAGCAAAAATATTTCTCAACAAAATCTTGATAAATAAATTACCCATCTGCATTTTGTTTTGCTTTAGCTTGTTGTTATTGCTTACGGTGGTTTGTGCTATGGTTTTCATTAGATGTTGCAATAGACCTTGCCGCTCCCCAAAATGCTCCTGTTGGGGCCCATTCCATAAGGGGTACTTGTACCAGAGGTCATGTTTACAAAAAAATTTATTGTCATTCGCGTCGCCGATCAGTGCCTAAAATTACAATACAAGTACCTTTTCAATGAAGTTAATCTTACAAAAATGTAGAAGCAATCTAAGGAACAAAAAACAATGAGGCACGGGTGTTGAATGCACGACAAAAAAGTGATATTTCGATCGTAACTGTGCCATACTTGTCACCTGACGGACGATTACGCAAATATTAGTGCAACGTCACAGATAGGGAAGTTTTCTGGTATTTTCATTACGCTCTTAACCGAATGTGTTTAGCCGACTTGAGGCTGGACAAGTTCCCGGATGGAAACGGGCACCAAACGAGATGCAGTTCGGGGATCGTGCAAAGGGGTTTTAATGCACTCTCATGGAACACTATTGAGTTAAAAATATGCTAATTCACTAAGGACGCAGTTTAGGGGTTGAAACTACATTGACATTGAAACTGACCTTGTGTGATCTGGGTAGCATATATCATACCCAAAATACCAGTCGTCCTTGGGCCAGAGAGGTTGGTCGGTACCGTCAGGAGTGGCAAAGCGAGTTGTGGTATCAACTTACTCAGCAACATCATCTATAAATTAATTTTGCTGATAGAACATTCCAAAGTAGTAGCTTAGGCCTGATTTGCCTAAACAACAAATGGCCGCCATTGAAATTGCTCCCATAACGAGTTTTAGCCATATGTTGTCTTTTGAGAAAGGAATTCTTTAGTGGAATAAAATGCTAACATGAGTGTTTGACAATGGACACCACCAGCACTCAAAATCCATCCATTTTAATTTAAAACCTAATCTGCATAATCCCAACAATGGCCGCCATTTCATAAATTTGAGCCTTAATTTGACTTTTACAGGCAATGTTCAAAAGGATCACATGGATTAACAAGCACTTTTAAAGTTTGCAATTACACTCTTGTAATAGATAACTATAAACATGTCTTTTATACAAGACTTCGAAGTGTTGACAAAATAAGATTGCTAATTGGCATAAAGAAAAATGAACGCCTCTTTGACAATTTCGGTCATAATTATTTTCCGGCCATATCTTGTTTTGTAGAAGAAATTCTTTAGTGAAAATGCTAATACAAGGTGTGTGAAATGGACAACCACCCAGAACTCAAATCCTTGCAGTTTTAATTAAACCCAATTTGTAGAATCAAAGATGGCCGCCATTTTCAAATTTGAGCATATTTGACTGTAACAGTCATTGGTCAAGGTATCACAAGGATGAATCTTACACTTAGTTTACAATGACACTATTGCACTATTATTATAACATGGTTGTTTGCAAGACTTCAAGGGGAAACTTGCAGCATGTTAATTTGCATAAACAAATTGCTGCCATGGGAATGCGCCTGAGGCCATATCCTGATCATAGAGGAGATTTTAGTACAAAACTCCCCATAAAACTGCTTAAACTGAGATGTGATTAAACACAAACCAAATGAATGTCCTTAACCCATCATTTTAATCAAATCCAATTTGCATATCCAAAATGGGCGCCATGTTGCCAAATTAAGCATTTTGTACTTGCGTGCTTTTGAATTGTAGCCACTTTGAATTCATGGGAGTTTTAAGTGTGAATGTATACACTCAAAAAATGTTGTATATAACCTAATTTAAAGCACCTATTTGAATATTAAATGATTTGAGGAATCCATTCTTGTACTACGATGGATGCAGTAGGTTATTCAATCAAATAGAGAGTATGCAGAATTTGGCCATAAAACATTATTTAACATTTATTTACCAACGTATTATACATAAACTATTCACCAATCAAACAAGTTCTCATTAAAGTATTGCCAATTAGTCCTCGTATTTTGCCCTTTAATAGTCTGTCTCTTCCTCGTCCCATTAATCATCAGAACTGTCCTATATAATGACCTCACCTTTCATGTTTTCACATGTCGATACCGTGCAAAATCTGTACAGGACATCCCATTAGCCATACATACACAGTCTGGCAAACTTGCACAATCTTGGGCAATTATTGCAGGGTAAGAAGAACTCTAAAACAACGCTAAAACAGGTTGCCATAATCCACTTGATGATGAAATTACCATCAGGACGGACAATCCATCCATGACCATTGGGCTTGAAGTGTCTGGAGAGGCTTATACGGCACCATATAGTTCCCCCATATGCATGAAGGGTTAGGCGTCCTCCCAGGATGAAGCAGGCCGATTAAATTTTGGTTTCTTTGCTCAAAACAATAGTACCGCAAGTTTTCTCATTTGATGGGTGACCTAGCACATTACTAAACAACATGAACTCTTGAAGTTCAAAGAGTTCATTCAGCCAGTAAGCAAACCACTAAGAGAGACGAGCGAGCGAGAGCGGAGAGAGCGTAGGCGGATGGAGAGTGAGTGAGGGAGAGCGAGAGAGAGAGAGAGAGAGAGAGAGAGAGAGGGAGAGAGAGAGAGAGAGGAGATGTCACTTAGAGATTTGTGTGCATTTGGCCTCGAGGGAGTACCAGCTCTAAAAAGCTTGCAAGAGAGAGACCGACACACACCTTTTCTGTACACCATACTGCACCCAAGTTGAATCAGTTGAAATGATCCTCAGCATGGCCCTTCAACAATGACATTAGCTGCAATTTGTTTATGAAGTGTGGAATGGAACTCAAAACAGACAAGGTTACATCAAAGGCAGGCATTCATATACAGTAATTGGTGTGACTCTGTCAGCGCATTTGCTGCTAAAGGCAATATTCTTGACTAAAAGCTCCTCAAATCCCACGTGTACAAACTTCAAATGTTCACAGTCGTGAACTAGATCACCCATCAACCAGCTTCCTCCATTAAGAACTGTCTGACCCTTCATGCAGAGCGAGTCCATTGTCTGTGGTTCTGTTCAACAACCACAGGTAGTGTCCTGGAATGCTACCAGGTAGCCCACTTCTGCACAAGAAACTTTGATCGGCTTGATTCTAGTTCTTCAATCTGTTGTTGAAAACATCGCCATGCGTCCATGAGGAGTCAGCTCCAGGTGGAAGATGCCTCATACGTTCAATACCAAGAGATGTTACTTGGTTGATAGCACGTCTTTCTTTCCACATGCAACTCTTCAGCTCCTAGTGACTGATTCAAGAGTGTTTGGACTTTGCTAAGAAACTCTCCTCGGAATTAAGTGGTTGGCCGCGGTCTCATGCCCGGACTAGGGTGCTTAACAATATATACTGACAGCTCGCTCTTGCATGCTCGGTACACTATCACAGATGTCTGATGGGCAATTTCCTGCTAAAAATGTATACGTTCTCGTTGGTGTTGGCCGAAGAATCTATGATAAGCCGGAAGGAGGCATTTAAGGCGTGAGTCAAGTTTATGCCATGGGTTGATCTTTCCCATACAGGGCATTGTGCTCCACAATGGGCAGACCAAGAGTGTTCCATGTCTGTGGTGCTGTTCCACAACAAGGTAGTGTTCCTGATCGACTTCCAGGTAGTTCCAACTTCTGCAAGGAAACCTTATTTCGGCCAATTCTGGTTCTTCAATCTGTTGAGAATCGCCATTCAGCCTATGGGGAGTCAGCACCAGGTGGAAGATTCTCGCCAGGTTCAATACCAGTAGATGGTACTCCCTTAAACTCCTTTAGAGGATTGACAAGAGGTTGGATTTTTTTGCCTCAAGAACTTTGTCTGGATTTAAGCGGGTTGGCCGCAGGTCTCTGTCCGGACATATGTGCTTCACATGAGATACTTGGCTGTTTCACATTAGATACTGGGCAGCTACGCTCTTGCATGGCTCGCTACACTTCCAACTGTTGGAGCAATTCCTGCTAGGATGTATACGTTCTCCGTTGATATCGTTATTGCGTGAGCAACTTTTACTCTTGTCTTCTGATGTGGGTCTTTAAGAAAGAGGTGCGTGGTCCCCCAACTCCTAGGTAGACAGGTATCGCAGGCTCCAGGGGTTTTCCAGACCAGTTAACCTTTTTGAAGCGGACTTTGGACTTCGCGGTTGCGTAGATGGAAAGTACACACCTGTGCTTGGACGGATCTGCACGTAGGTGGTCTCATAGTAATAGGAGTTCATTTCAAGCTTTAGAGAGTCTCTCCTTCAAACAATTGTGAGTCTGCATCTTGTGCGCTATTCCAAGATCGTCTGCATATATAAACCGACAGGTTCCTGCACTCCTAGGTCGGTCGTTGGTATTGATGTTAAACAGGAGAGGTGCAAGCACATCCCTTGTGGTAGTCCATTCTTGAGACTACTCATCAGCTCTTCTTCGCTCTAGCTGAACAAAGAACATCCGTTTGCCAGCTACAGAACAGCTAATGGTGGCGTAGTCTTCAAGAGGACTAGAGTGGCAAATACTTGTTGTAATGAGAACTTTGTTGAGTGGTCATAGTAAGTATAATGCGTAGTTATTATTGTTACTGATAACATGATTGATAGCAGATATGCAAATGACTGGCAAAAATGGTAATTCAGGGGCAAAATGTGCATATAAAATATTTAAATAACTACTGAAATACACTATAAGTATAGTGCAAGAATGGATCATCAGATTTCTGTTTATGAAAAATAATGTGATTTTTAAAACTATATATTTTTTGCTTTTTAAAATTATTTGCAATTGTTATATCTAGGAGCAATTTCCAATAAACCCAAGGAAAGGGTCCACTTATGATTTTTTTGTCAGGGTGGTTTTAAAAGTCGTTAGGAGTAGAATATGAATGCAAGTGCAATAGATGAACACTTAAACTGCCCAATGATTGAAAACTGGCCACCATTTAAAAAGCAAACCTAAGTGCTGAAATGGGGGAACAATGGCGGGTATTAGGATAATATGCAAATAAGGTTATTAAATAGAAGGCCAGAATTCCATTTTGATTGTTTATTAAGCTCAAACACCTTATTTTAGAAGTTTTGAACTAAAATCTTCTTCCAAAGAGGTAGGAGTATAGCCGAAACTAGTATGGCGCAATTTCAATGGCGGCCTTTTGTTTATTCAAAAATGTACTTGCTTAAGTTGCCACCGTGGAAGTCTTGCATACCTACACGTTTGAGCAATAGTGTAATGTAATTATAAACGTTAGAGTAGTGTAAAGTCATCCATATGAACCTCTTGAATGTTGACGTCAAATTTACTCTAAAAATTACGAAAATGGCGGCCATTTTGGATTTATGCAAAGAGGTTTAATTAAGAAGGTAGTATTTGACTTCGGTGGTTGTCCATTACAACACTCATGTTACCATTTTCTACCAACATAATCATTACAAGGGGACAGGGTATGGCTGAACCCCAGGTATGGAGTAAGTCGTAACTTGAATGGCAGCCATTTTGTTTATGCCAATTAGTTTTAGCAGGCCTTTAAGATATACTTGGAAAGTCTATCATGCAGAAATGATTTAAGTTGAAGTGTCTAACAAGTTGGTAGTAGTACTCTCGTTTGCCACTCTATATGGTACCCATACGTCAAATATCACCTCGTGCCCCAAGCATACAGGGGTGTATTTTCTAAATACATTGGTGAATGAAAGCTATGAACTGTGCCAAGGGAATTGACCATTTTACTAGCTCATAGTGAAAGTACCATTTTTTGCCAGTATGATCCAGGGTCCCGTGACGAAAAATCAGGCGCTAAATCTACATGCCATACATGTCCTGCATGAGTTGACAATTCGTCCAAAAGCAGTGTAAACTGGTTAAAAAGGTCTTGTTAGTAGGAACATAAACATGAGTTAGTATACACTAGCAGGGGTGTGATTAGAGGTTTGAGAAAAAAAACCCTTTTGCGGAAGCGTAGAGCTCCACCATCGCGGCCGGGGGTACAGGGGCTCCGCTTAAGGGCCCATAGTGGGGTCCAGGGCAACGCCCTGGGAATGTGCATGGCTTTTGCAATATCGCACCACAGGAGAGGGCCATTTCAATTGGGTAATTTTTTTGTTAATTTGACCATTAAATGTAGGTCAAAGGTCAAGTCACATGAGAAGTGTGCCAGACCAGTGGTCGAAACCCTACATGTGGGGCAATGCCTGCCACTGCACTGTCACTGTGCCAGTAAATAACATGAAGAATACACACACACACTTCACTCTAAGCCTGGGCCCCGCCCAGTTGGGATAGTACTAGACAGGGGATATAAGAAAATAGTATTTCCTGCCTCCTAGTCCAAAACCTAGTCTATAGTTGGTCTAAATATTATTGTTTTGTCCAATGTCTTTGAGATAAAGTGTCGGAAAGAAGTTGTATTTGGCACACCACCCTATGAATTCGGAAGCCTTAAAGACACTATCAGTGATTTGAAAAATATTTGAAATGTGAAGAATAAGCTCAAAAGTGAAGGATAAGTCTGTAGAATTCTCATAAGTCTACCTTTCCAGCTGTAGATTGACAGAAAATACGATTCTCCATTCAATTACGTGTGTTGTAGGAAGTGTCCGAACCGGACATTAATGACTAAAAATCTCCGAGTCTGTCCTTATTAGGTGGCTTCTGGTATTATCATTTGGAGGGGTATGTTGGTACCGTATTGTTACAGAATGTAAAAATCTGATTTTTGGATGATTTTTCGATTTGCTTTGGGATGTTTAGCAATCACTCATAGGGTCTTTAACATAATAAACGGCATGTTAAGTGGGGACATCCCGCGGTTGTTGACTTCGTTCATTGCTTCTTGAAAAAATTCTAGGAAGTATTATAGTATAGATGTTTTGCTCCTCTCGAGCAAAGAAAAATTTGCAACCGAAAGTCTCCATCGCCATCGAAACACTCTACAATTAGGGTTATGTTGGTGCGTGATTGTGCACAGGGTGGTGAGGTTGATGTGGTGGTGGTTGTGGTGAGTGAAAGGTTAACCGAAACTTTTACACAACACATACCCGCGACGGACATACAGAATTTGCATTAGTATGCGCCTCCTCATCTCCTTGCATGGTGACACAAAAGCACAAACAAATCTCACCAAAGATTTCTCACTATACAGTATATGGAGGGATCAAACATGTTACAGAGGGGTTCATCACAAAATCAACAACGATGCATCATGCATGCGCGTAGTTTTATCCCGCGAGGGATAAAAATATGCGGACACATCAGATACAGAGTTGTTGATTTATGACGAACCACTCTGTAAAATGTGTGAAAACCCCTTTCAACAACGAAAATCTTAATATACAATTATTAAATCGTGATAGAGGAAACCAAATTATTCTCACTTTCACACTAAAATGTTCCCAGTTCGACCAAAAGCTTTCCTAGACTAATATTTAAAAATCGAAAGCAAAACGAGAGGTTTGGTGATTGGTTGCTTTGCAGTTTGTGCAAACCTGGGGTACCTTGTCGCGTACTCAGAGTTCTAAACGTGACGAACAGCGAGTCGACTTATGCGTACCGCGTAAACACACTTCCAGGGGCACTGACGCCGGGGGTAACGCGTATTACTTTTGCTATAGCAACTGTGGGTTGTTAACGAATCAACAACGGTACGCTCTTGTACAAGGAGATACGGCGAGTTGTTGAATTTTCAATAAATCAGTCATGCTACTTACTGTATTTCTTGCCTCTGATGGTCAACACTTGTTGAACCAGATCGTCTCTCTTTTTCCTTATTCTTTGCTGTATTGTTAGGTGGCTTAACCTGCTGTTGAAATGCTACATTGAGCAGGTATATGGCTCATCTTCTGGCAACATGTCTGTAGGGACAGAAGGAATATTTAGGAATATGAGCAGTTTTTGTTTGGCCGTCTTATGGTGTCATAAGGGATGGCACCAATATTTTGAGTGGGGGATGCGGCGTTACCACTCAAATACTAGACCACAAATATAGACCACTCAAATACTCCACCACTCAAATACTCCACCACTCAATACTCCACCACTCAAATACTCAACATCAAATACTCCAATATTTTATCAATAAAAATTGTATGACTGGTATAAGAAAGCCGCTATTGTTCTAAGTTACCTGTGAATTTAGGGATAAATTGGCCCATTTGGTGACCAATATAAATTTTACATAGTACTCTATGGGGATACAAAATCATGTTTAGCTCTCACTTAAAAAGGGGTGACATATCATGCTAAAACTTTACAGAGGGTTTTGGAATGAAGTATTCTATCAAGATGAAAAATGTTATAGACTTCAGAAAAAAAATGCTGTTACAAACTACAAGTAAAATCCTGCATTTTGCATGGCCTTTTTCAAAACTAAAATGGCCTAACACTTAGGGTTTACCCATTTAAATTAATGTCATTGAGAGTATGGAAGGGAGGGGGAGGTTAAGGTTCTGTTCTTTTTTTATTGATTAAACTGTGTTAAAATGAACCCCTTTCTTGACAAACTGTTTGAGTGAATGGGCGGCCTTTAACCAAATTGGGCTTTATTCAAATGTTGATAGGGTAATGAATGTCTCCAAGACCTAATACATAGATAGGGTGACTTTTGCACCCTTAAACAAAGTATGGCTTAAAAAATTATGAACTTGCAACTTTACTAGGAAAAATAAACAACAAACAAAACACACCACACACGAATGCATGCACCACACACACGCGCGCGCACACACACACACACACATACGAACCTGTGCGGGCCAAATCCAAAACTACCTTGTGTGTGACGGGGACGGATTAACTTATTAATACGTAATAATTCTTTACTAGTTACTTATGGACCCAAAAGTATCTTTCACATAAATTGAGGACCAAAATTCTACAAAGAGGTACTGCAAAAAAAGGATCATGTACTTTGTGTATTGCCATGGTACACAAACAGGTTCGTGACGGGAGGAATGAAGGATCCGTCCCGTCACGCTACCTTTTTTGTGTTACCATAGCAACATCTTGAAGACAAACGATTTTTTTTGTGATGCATGTTGTACTTTATTGGCTACTTGATTGTATCAGTTTGAACACATGATTCCTGCAAAACAAGACGGAAACAAACACAGATGCTTGAAAGTCTAAAATTCCGTCCCGTCACGGGGTGACCAGTTTTGATTTGCCCTGCGCTCTTGCAAAATCTCCCTTCTGCTTTTCAAGCCAGGGGGATACAAAAATGCCCACAAGGCTTAAAAACAATCCCAGGTGATGTAATATTCCATGCATATACATACTTTACTAGCCGTTTAAGGTACTAGATTTTCAAAATACCCGTTGTTGCTAAAAATGAGGAAATTCTGATTTTTGCACTTATCAAATATATCCCCAGTGATAATTATTTCTTGGTACAAAATTTTGTGAATTTCTAATTTACCATAGGACAATACTAAATTCAGCCTATTTTTATCATCGGAGTTTTTCCGTAAATTTGACCCATCTGACACACATCTGAGACACGGACCTCTTCATCGGAATAATGAAACATGTTTATCTGTTTGGTTTCCGAATTCTAGTGTCAGAAAAAGTGGTGTCAGAAAGGTCAGGTTACGGAAACTCCCTATTTTCATAATGAAATTAAGCAAATGAATCATGCCTTTCATTGCCAAATACAGGTTAAGATATTATTTTGGGGGTCCGTTTCTATATGAAATCCTACCTATGACACAATATTTGGATTTCCCACAACTCTCGTTGCAGCTTTGTGCCAATTTTGATGACATGACCATTAGTCCAAAAGATTTTTGGGGCAAATTTTCCAAGGTGTCAAAAATAACAAAAAAAAAAAAATATATAGGGCAATAAAATTCCTAGAACACTGAATTATTAAAAGTCATTGCAGTTTTGATTTTATGTCAAATTTATTATTTACATTAATTATGCTTAATTATCAATACAAAATATCACGAAAGAAAATCACCATTCTTAGCTAAAATTAATTTGTTGGAATTTTCTTAAATATAGTTGCTTGAAAACAATAAGATACTAAGTAAATATAGCTGCTTGAAAACAATAAGAAACATAATAGTATTTGCTTTTCATTTCAAAATATCATTTGCAGCATCTGAACAGAATGTCTGATTTTCACCAAATAAAAGGTAAAATACAGCTTAAAGGTCCATGGCCCGATCGCTAATAGCCTCGTCCCCAGGGACCCCAGATTTTACCGGAAGTGGTCAAAATTTTGGTATCAGAAGAAAGCTACTATTTTTCTCATTTACCCTGTGAAATCTTAGGGCCAAAGGATGTTTAGTTTGGATGTTATGAGCGAAAACGTGCACCTTTTTGGTCGACCAATATTAATTTTACACAGTACTCTATGGGGATTGCAAAACCACATTTTTAGCTCTCACATCAAAACGGGTTGAAAAATCGGGGCGAAACTTTACAGATGGGATTTTTGGGTGAAGGCCATACTATTAAGATAAAAAAACTTATAGACTTAAATTGGGCCATCCCCCTTTAAAGTTCAGATATTCTTGCTCAACATATCAGTGATCCACCCAAGATGCAGGATTAGTCTAAAAGTGAAGAATATGTCCGTAGAATTCCCATAAGTTATTTCTTTCCAAATGAAAAATGACAAAAAGGCAGAAAACAGCAGTCTTCATCGTTTATGTGTTGTAGTAAGTGTCCGTACGGACAGCAATGACTAAAATATCCGATTTGGTCTTCATTAGGTTGTTTTCAGTGTTATCACTAGCATGGTATGTTAGGGTAGCTATACCTGTTATGGATAAGCAAACATCTCATTTTTTATGATTTTTTTTAATTTTCTGATTTGGCAAATCACTGATACTGCCTTTAAATTGACCAGGGGGGAAGGTCGGATTTATTTGGCATCCCTCGGAAAATTAGCACTCTATATAAATGCCCAGTAAATATGTATGGTATTAAAGGCTCATGATACGGTCATTTTTCTGTCATAACTGTGCGAAAACGGTTTACTGCAAAAGGTCACACCCATAAAACGAATCTTATACGTTAAATTCACGAAAAAAATGCAATCAACTATGACAAATCAGGTCTTGGAAGGAAGTTTGAGCAAAATGTGGTGCGATATGAGCCAGATACTGTCAATACGTCGGGTATACGTTGTGTTGCATGAGCGCCGTAGTCTCGTGTGCGTTTGTATATGTTCGTGCTCGGACCTCGTGGAGTCAATAGGCGTGGTAGGACACCATATACATGAGAATGAGACTAAATTTGAATAAATAACATTCTCAGCAGTCTAGGGATTTTTGAAATGGCGCGAAAATTGAATTTTCAAATGCATTTATCTCAAAATTTCTTCTACGAACTAAAAGTTCGCAGAACAAATTGCTTTAAATGATGTATTCTTGCCGTGTAGTAAAAATTGAATGAATTCATCAAGCGGTTTTGGAGGAATCAATCAGGCATATATTAATGCCGATTTAGGGATTTTTTTCCATAGAGCCCCACAGGAGCCTGGCAACCTCCAAAATCCCAACTCTAGTATCGAACATCGAGCGTCCTTCCCCCTGAAATTGACCATAGATCCCCCCTAAGCAGATGCCACAAATTCCAAAAATCCCCTGCAAAAAAAAAAATAAAAAGAGCTCAAAAAGCCCCCCCCCAATTAGGGTTTTTTTTGTATGATTTTGTGCCCCACCCAAAAAAAAAAAAAAAAAAAAAAAAATGGTTTAAAAAATCCACTTTTGCAAAATTCTTAAATGCTGGTTGTAGGCCTGGCACTGATATACAGAGCTGTTTGACCCCATGCAAATTGTCCCTTTTATTTTTAGAACAATTTTAAGTAATGGCGACACAATTCTGACAACTGATATAAGTAGGTACATGTAAGAGCTATTATCTCAGCAAAAATCAGACAAATCCATTGCGGGAATCTTGCCATATAGGCCTACAGAGGTCATGATTTGTACGTTATAGCGCCCTCTATATGCCCATTCTCCATAGAAAGACATGGAAAACTAGATTTTTAAGAAAAATCATAATTGCCCGCAATGAAATTTCGTAAAATTTGCACAGGATGCACCTAGTGGACTAAATAATCCAAATCAGTTGTCAAAAGTGTGTCACCAGTGATAAGTTTTGTTTTATTATGGTTTTGGCATAATAAATGAGACTTTCAAACAGCTGTGCATACACATGTGCACCTATCATCCCACCCCCATCACCGAGGGTTACTAATTTTCACCCTTTCCCTCTCACCTATCTGCAAGTACGGCTAACACCATTGAATCAATACCACCAGAAAACAAAATGGCCACCCTGCAGCAGCAGCACCACTGGTTGCCATGGTGACATATATCACATCCTGTCTGGCTGCTTTCCCCAGTGTGTCTGTCAGTTTGTGGTTTGGATCTGTCTAGGTGGAGTTGATCTTGGCCTGCCACATTGGCACAACATGCGTGTTGAAGATGTGATGGGTTGCCAAGGGCAGTCCCAGCTGGTCCGCTAACAGATGGAATGGGAATTTCCCCTTGGCTTGGGTAGGCACTTGCACTATTTTCATCATTTCTCCTGGGTTTGACGTCTTCTGGTTTTAATTCATCAAAATCCGTTTTGGGAGGATTTGTGCAAAACCAGTTCGGATGTTTATCAGGATCACAGCAATCCATGTTGTGTTTAGTTCTTTCATCATCGCACTCAGCTGCCGGTGAAAGCGGCCTTGGAAGATTATGCACTCTTTGGCAAACAGCCTCGCTGAGAACATCTATCAAATTCTGGGCATGCTCATGCAGTCTCGCCTCTAAATTGGAAAATAATCCCTGATTACTCTGGTTGGATGTAATCTCCTTTGGCAGATATGCACTCTGTTGGACCCAATCTGGTCTGTCACCACTTTTTGACCTCTTATCACCACCCATTCCCACAGTTAATGGAGATTCCACAAGGTGTGTCTCTTCTTGTTCTGTCACAGACGGCTCAGCAGTCCGAGTTTCCCCCACCTCACGTGCTGCTTCCATGGATTGCTGCCATTGCACGAACTCCTTTTGCCCCAACATTTCCTTGTTCAGGGGCACAATGGGGCTGGGTATGCCAAGCACGGACTCGCTAATTCTCCACGGGGACCCTGACGTGCCTTCACACTCTGAATTTTGGCTGCTTTGTCTTCTGTTTCTAATGAGTTGTTTGTGTCATCAGTATGCACAATGCCAGCTTTCCCCAAGGAAATAGGTCCAATTAGTTTGTTTTCTGTTGAAAGAGTTGATGTACATTGGATTGTTGCCATGGAATAATTAACCATTTCAAAATCTGAGGAATCATTGGGTGGGTCCCATCTTTCCAAAGGCAAGCAGTATATACCGTCTGGGGCACTTCTTCCCAAGCCTACAAAAAGCTAAGAAAAACTAGATTAGAATAAACTTGGAATACGCAGAGTATAATTATGTCCCTCCAACTACAGGACTCAAAGATTACCTGAGATCACCACAGAGTGAGGTGACTGTACACTCCCCCCAAGACCCTTGAAACAATCACCAACAATTTATGATGAGAGAAAAAATACTGACTGACAAAAAAAATGCAATATAGCTGTCACTGTACGGTGAATTGTTACATTTCGCAAACACAGTATTGCTTAGAACGTGTACAGATGATGCTGGATGATCCATTTAATTTGATGTGTGTGTGTGTTTGTGTGTGTGTGCATGCCACATGCATGTGGGGTGATGTGTGTGTGTGTGTGATTTTTGTCATGTAAAACATTACTGCATTGGATTCATGATGTATTCAGATTTGTGTAAAACAGTCGCTGTTCAGGTATGAGCCAAATTTCTTAATAGGGTGTCATTTTCCTTCACTAATTTGGCGGCATACTTTCTGCCATTTTTGGTCATGTTTTGACCATTTGTACTGTTCTCGGTACTATCTGGTTTTCCATTTTTTCTTTCAATTGCCTTATCCTTTTTGGCTACTGTTCTTCAGTTTTATCATCAGGTCTCTGTTGAGGTTAATGGTCAAGTTGGTTCCATTTCACCTTTTGGTGAGTCCCTGCTGCCCAGTTCCTAACCCTAATCCAGTTCCTAAACCTGGACCCAGTTCCCACCCCCACTCTCATTCCTGACCGTAAAGCTTAATCCTAACTCAAATCTAACTCATAACACCCAAAATCTTGGGTTTTCTGGGGCAATTTTATTGTGCAAAATTTCAAGAAAGGGACCAATTTACCTCAAGTTGAGTGCTTTTCCAGCACAAATGCCACAAGGACAAAAGTAAGACTTTTTTGCCACAGGTAGTCTGCAAGAGAACATTTAACCACGTTCTGTGCTTAAACGGTGCAACAAGAGATTTGAGGCATCCGTATTTTCTGCCATAGTAATGGTTTCATAGACACAAATGCACACAAATAGATCTCAAATGCCATAAAAATGAAAACAAAAATGTGAGTATATGCTTGCATTCAATTATAAAAACCACAATTTTTTTAGGGCGGGGGAATTTCATATTTGCTCCTATAGGAATTATAAATTTTTGAACCTAGAAATCAGTGCTCAGCTTTATCCTTTCTGATGGAGGAGATTTTGATAGCGAGCTTTATGTCAGTGACAAAAAAATAAGAATTTTCACATTTTTTATGAACACCGTTACTTGTGAAAACCTATCGTTGACCTTAATTCAAATCAATTGAAAAAAAGAAAAGACACATCTCAGCACCAGAAAAACCACTTTGTTTAATCTGGATTTAAATTACCTATGGTTGCATGCTAACTTTACTCACTCAACCAATATAAACTTTATCATACAGAGAATCCATAATAAGAAGTGACTGAATGCTCGCCTCAAGGAGGTTGATGAAATTTCAACTATCAATATGCATGGACAAAAGAACATAAGTTGAAAAAACGTGTTTTCAGGGGTTTGAGTGTTAGTGCGTGTCTTACTAGATAACATTTTTCGATAATTCAATAGAATGTATTTACAACGTGCTGGATAAGAATCTGAATAAAAAATGGGGGTCAACGACTTTGTTTTGAGCCTATAGCCAAAACAAAAAAGGTATGTTTGTCAATTTTTAAAATACGCAAGTATATGGGAAAAGGCAAAATTGACGTTTGGGATCGCCTATAAATAAAAACGTCTCGATAAAATTTGTCATTTCTAAATATGTGGGTCCGAGGTGGTTCTTCAAAATTTTCAAATACAAAATGAGGGTCACCGACTTTTTCATTACACGCCGAAAATCCACTGAAAGTGGGACACTTTCAAATGCGGCGTCTACTTGGGCGGCAAGAAAAATCTGTGCCACATTCGGAACGCACAAAGCAGGAACGGAATGGCGTAGAGATGCGCGATTTTAATAAACGCAAAACAAATCACAGTTATTCGCGGTATCATGCGCATGATACCTTCGCAGCTACAAAACTAAAATTCTTCCATTTGTCCATGACTGGGCTCTAAACAGAATGCTAAAGGTGTAAAGCAGCTTGCGCGTAAAACCAAATCACAGCTCAAACCCCTGAAAAGTGCAATTCTTACCATTTGAAAGCAGCCCAACTGTGCAGAAACTGAGACATTTAGGTCTGTATGCACAAAAAGTTAGTCCAGGTTTAAAGGTTAGACCTGGTCTAAGTCAAAATTAGTTTTGTAAAAAATTAAATTTATTTGCATCTTCTTCCTTAAAGTAAGTAGCAAAGTTTAAAGATTAAAATGAAAATTTCAAATAAATACAAAATACCCTGCATTCTTAATTGGAAAAGGAAAATGTCTATTCTGGTGGAACTAAATTACACTTCGACCAGGTCCAATGTTAGACCTGGCTCAAACCCTTTGGGAATATGGACCTTAGGATTTCAATGTACAGTAGGGTTGGGGAGTTGAGGTATGATTCGTCGGGCTGGAAAAAAATGCACTATTTCCCAGGAATAAGCGAGTAACATTTACTAAAGCTTTTTTTGAGGACTTCTTTATTCTGAAAAGTAAGATTCCTTCCAAATCATCACTTGCCAGGAAGGGAGCTTCCAGACTCCCAAATTTCCAGTATGTGGTTAGTGAAGATTATTCATAGTCAGGACCAGTAGGTTTTTAATTTTCAATCTATAAAATCAGGACAAAAGGAAATAATTAGGGTTCAAGTTAAAGTTAGGGTTTGGGTATGGGTAGTGTTGGACTGTTATATACAGGGCGCGCCCACAGGGGGGCAAGGGGGGGAATTGCCACTCCTTAATTTTTTTTTCCCCCAGTTCCCCCCCCCCCCCCCGAAAGAAAAATGAGCGAATTTTAACACAATAGTGTGGTAAAAATGTTAAAAAAAAAATAACCAAATTTGACGAAAATCAGCATTTGGGACCAAAAATTGGTGTAAAATCTCCAAAATTTTGAATTTTGCCCCCCCAAAATTTTCACTGTTGCCCCCCACAAAATTTCACTTTGCCCCCCCGTTTCCCCCCCCGAGAAAAAGAGGTATGGTGCCGCCAATGGTTATATTATAGCTAGGACACTTTAATTTATTATTTAATATTATCAAACATGTGGACATGTATGGTTAATTTATTTATCCATCTCTATGACGTGGAGTGATTTAGTATTAGGTGCCCTTATGCCCTATCAAAAAATGCCTGGGCCCTGGGTACCCAGGGATGGACGGGACTGCACACCGCGTGTGTTTTTGATTAAACTCCCCGACCACATCCCGGCCCTTCGGGGAAAAACATTTTTTAGTCCAAAACACGGCCAAGTCAGACCTGACTAGCCGGGCAAAAGTGTCGAAATGCGTCAAAACCCCGATTGTGCGATTCCTTCCGAGTTTATAGACAGGTGAGGATCAGGGAGGGGGCGGAGGGGGATCGCGCCTCCCGGTAATTTGCCAAAATCTTGCAAAATCAGCCCATTAGCCTCATGTGGACAAGTTCAGCCTTTCAGCCCCCCCGGTAAGGTTTGACGTTTTTCAATCCTGATCCGCCCCTGATAGAGGTCAGCTTTCGGAAGAGGAGTACACAAATGCCGCCCTGGTCCGTTATCCCGATCCAAAACCCGGCTTTTTGACATGCGTGAACTAATGAATAAGTTCGGGCCTACGCCCGGTACACATGGGCAAAAAAAGGATCAAATCCCGGATCATGTAGTTACAAGTCCTGGCTATCCCCATGGGTAACCCAGGTAGGGGCGGGACAATTTTTGATAAGGCCCTTAGCACTAATCCTCAGGTCTCACCTGGTTATGTTACTGTACTTCACTCCTACAAGATGTTCTGGTACCAATAATTGACAATCTTGCATTGGAGGAGGGGGTAATAAATACAATAACCGGCAGAAAGGGATGTCCTGGTATTGACCCCATCCTTAAAGTTATCTGATCCAATCAGGAACGGATCAAGTGGTCTGAAGAGTAAAGCTGATCTTACAGAGTTTAATCTTCAAAGATCAGATGATCTTTTCGGACCCTGGATACTCAAGGATCTACAGTTAGACATATTTCCCGAAGCTTTCAATATTATAGAATTTTCACTACAACATGGAACATGACCTTTTGATAAAGTACACTGAGTTGACTCTAGAGGAGACTAAAGTCTTTCAATATACTATGGCAGCTATAATGTGTACACTATAACATGGGACATGATCTTTGACAAAGTACATTGTATTAAAGCCACTATCAGTGATTTCTCAGAATGTAAACAAACCGTGCCCCTATTTTTCATAAAAGTCCATTTTTTTGCACTGTTGTATTGGAAATTGTTATATTAGAGACCCCAAGTGGCTAAGCTTAACATGCCATATTTGTCAAGAAATTACAATTTTTATGCATTGTTTACTAATACAAGTCGGGATCCTACTTTTATTAGTACACAAAACAGTCATAAATGGCATCTTCAAGATCGGTTTAAAATGCTTTAAGTGTCTGTTTTACACAAAGAAGAGTAATATAAGGTGTTGATATGACCTAACACTAGCAATTTAGACACAAAATGGGTATTTTGATTTTGGAAAAAAAAATGACTGATAGTGGCTTTAATGCAAAGACTGAAGTCAATCCATTTGATGAAATTTGAAGCATAACTTGTGAGGTGCAGAACCACATCACATTAAATTTCCACCCATTTTTAACCAGTAACATAAAACAACAAATTCAAACCAAAAATATTACTAAATCTAGAAACCATCTCACACACTCCCTGAGAGCTACAGTGGATTCACCGACAAATCACAGATTTTCTTCTAAACAAGGAAAGTACATTCATAACAATGCTCCAAATAGAACTGGGACAGAAAGATCGATGAAAGCATGATCAATTTCTTATCACCAATTTAACAATAATTTAACATTAACCCATTGGTGTTGTAACCAGTGGGGGGGGGAAGCTGCTTCCCCAGAGACACAAAAAAATAAAAAGGGGAGCATAAAAATGGGAAGGGAAAAAAGGAAGAGAAAAAGAGAAACAAAAAAGAGGGAAAGAGAGAAGGGGAAAGAAGAGAGGGAAAGAGGGAAGAAGAGAAAGGAGAAAGAAGAGAAAAAAGAGGGAAGAGAAAGGAGAAAAGAGAAAAAGGTAAGGTAAAGTAAAAGGTAAGAAAAGAAAGAGAAGGGAAAGATGAAAGAAAAAGAAAAGGAAAGATTTATTGTAGCTTCAAAGAAATTTATTGTGAAATTTGTGCTCGGAAACACTTTTTACCTTCTAAGATTGCAAAACCCAGGAGCTTCCAGGGCAGTGGCATACCGACTGGGGGAAGGGGGCAAGTTGTCCCCTCTGGCTCGAAAAAGTGGGACGATATGGACCAAAATATGTATTTTCATCCCTCTTTTTAGAGGAATTTCAAACAATTTCAGCCTAAATTTGGGCAAAATTAAAGTAAATTTGGCGATTTTCTTGCACTACGTGCACATTTCGTCAAATTCAGACTTAATTGGAGCAAATCACCGGGATGACTTACGCATTTTGCCTCCTCTGGCGGGACGACTTGGAAATTTTGCCCCCTCGGGATCGTCTGCCTCAGTATGCCACTGTTCCGGGGGCTCTGCCCCTGGAACTCCTGGGCCTTCTCCCCCTGGACCCCACTAGGGGCTCTAACACCCCTAGACCCCACCAGTGTAGGCTCTGGTAGGCCTTTGCGTCAAGATGTTCGCACAATTATCACATCCCCCAAGCTGGTAAAGCTATCGGGAAACCTCTTGGGTCTGCCCCCTCCGAGGGTCAAGTCTGGTTACACCCCAGCATTAACCATTTCAACCCTGGTACATTCTGTGTAAGTTATAACACATACTGCTAAGTTTGCAGGCCCCTTTTACTTTTAGGATTTGTGTGTGTGTGTGGGGGGGGGGAGATGCCTAGATCATGATGTACCCCTCCAGACTATGACTGAAACCACTGATCTAAGATTTGGTTAAAGGCTTATTTGGACTCATTTTAATGTATAATGCCGATTTCAAACATGATCAAGAAAATACCTAATTTTGATTTTTTTTTCACTGAAAATTGTTGGGAAAACATGAAAATTGTTGATATATTCAAGTTATTATAGTTGACTGCTGTAGGGCCCAGGTGGTTAACCTTCTGAGATGTACCACTTTTCTTACAGTATCTCTGACTGGCTCATTACATCATGATATAACCTCTTATAGTCCATTTGTCTACCTCCGTGCAGTGATGTCATAACCTTGACGCAGCTTTTATGCACGCGTCATGATATGCCGTCTTTGTGCACGCGCGTAAAAACGACATCACTTTAGGCTAACGCTCGCGGTTTACTGGTGTGACCATCAAATATCGCGCTGACATCACTGCACGGAGGAAGGGAAACGGAGTATAGTAACCAATCAAAATGGACCTTCTTTACATCTGTGCAAACATTTAAGCTTTTCTTCCCATGTCTCTGATTGGCTAAAAAAATCATAAAACACAATTTGTAACCAATAAAATCGGCTCAGTGGTAGACATCACAGAAACAGGGTTAAGGAATAAACCTACTAGAAAAATGCAATCCAAAATTCTGTTCAAAACCAGTGCAGTGTACCACCTAACTATAAAGTTCTGAAGATACACATGCACCACAAACAAAACTTTCTATGGCCCTCTTGGGCCTACCAACGTGCTGATAGAAACATGTGGAGAAAAACTGCCACTGAGGAATTGGCTATGTCACATTAAAGTGTGTGACAAAATGTTTTGACATCTACAGCAAAGAATTATAGGTCGCAAACATTTCACTGATGCTGAAGAGAAAACAACAGATGCTCAAGTCATGATTGACAAAACAGGCCCATTACTACAAAAATAAAAGTAGCTACAAGAATTCTATTTATAAACTGGCTGGACCGCTGGAGAATTGCTCCAGAGAGTACACACAAGTGGGAAATCCTTCATTCACACAATGGAAAGGGGAAAAACATCATGTCTACTGGGATATTTCCAAAATCCAGACAATGGAATGGTATTTTGAACTATGGAGGAACAATAAAACCATCCTTAACTAGTCACAGAGGGATACATGATCCTGCAATTTGCAGACATTAAATTTCAACTCGTTTATATTGTCAGCAAGTTTATTGACTAACAACAGGTGACAAAGCAGTAGATATTGATATACAACAACATACAGGAATCTAGAGAGTGTGTTTTACAATGGCATGATACTACAGCGCAAATTGCAAAGTTCAGCTGGATAAAAATCACCTTTAAAAGGAATCTCACCTCATAAATTATACCTTAACACATTTTTTTTTTTTTTTTTTTTTACACATGCACCACAAACAAAACTTTCTATGGCCCTCTTGGGCCTACCAACGTGCTGATAGAAACATGTGGAGAAAAACTGCCACTGAGGAATTGGCTATGTCACATTAAAGTGTGTGACAAAATGTTTTGACATCTACAGCAAAGAATTATAGGTCGCAAACATTTCACTGATGCTGAAGAGAAAACAACAGATGCTCAAGTCATGATTGACAAAACAGGCCTATTACTACAAAAATAAAAGTAGCTACAAGAATTCTATTTATAAACTGGCTGGACCGCTGGAGAATTGCTCCAGAGAGTACATACAAGTGGGAAATCCTTCATTCACACAATGTAAAGGGGAAAACATCACGTCTACTGGGATATTTCCAAAATCCAGACAATGGAATGGTATTTTGAACTATGGAGGAACAATAAAACCATCCTTAACTAGTCACAGAGGGATACATGATCCTGCAATTTGCAGACATTAAATTTCAACTCGTTTATATTGTCAGCAAGTTTATTGACTAACAACAGGTGACAAAGCAGTAGATATTGATATACAACAACATACAGGAATCTAGAGAGTGTGTTTTACAATGGCATGATACTACAGCGCAAATTGCAAAGTTCAGCTGGATAAAAATCACCTTTAAAAGGAATCTCACCTCATAAATTATACCTTAACACATTGGCTCCACTATTGATAAATCAATTCTTGAAGTCAATCTTACTGAGCTAAATCATATTTGAATGCTAACATGGTGTCCACTTGTTAATGATTAGGATGTGGATGTCAAACTTCCATTAACCCTATCACGACCAAAACTCACTAAAACTGAGCTGAGGCTAAAAAATGCATTAAGTCCAAAAAGATGTGATGATGTCATTCTACAAACACAAATATGAGCACAAAATCGCTGGTCGTGGCTTGCCACCCCTGGTCATGGGACTGGTGTGCCAGAGGCCCCGGGTTTGAATCCCACCCAAGATGTGCAATCTTCTTTAGCTTCTATCCCTTTACCCCTTTCCTACCTCTTGGGAGAAATGAGAACAGTGTTAGGGTAAGAGAACATAGTCCAGCAGTTAAGGTGCCTGGCCCTGTTACTTAGGGGCCCTGGTTCAAATCTCAGCATGACCATTTGTTGGGATGTATTCAGGTAATCAATTCTGGATTTAATTTATATAAAAGCTACTGATCAGAATCCAGCTCTCATGGTTCACTTGCCATGGTTCATTTGCGAATTGCAAATAAACCATGAAATCATCTTGTCCTTCAGATGGAATGTTAAGCTGTCAGTCCCAAGTACATGTTCATCGCAAAGAGTATCGATATGATATAAGAGTAGGGATTAATCCCCAATTGTCACATAAGGTCTTCTGGTTTAATATATCAACTAGGGTGAATCTCCACAGACAAAAACAAAATGTTACTTTTGAAATGGTAGCAGATTTGTTACTCCAGTCCTGATAGCTCCTTACTACCTCACTTAATTTAGATTAACGAAGTTACAATCAATATGTAGAAGCAATAATTTGTTGATATAAATTAAGTGCAGTATCAATTTGTAGAGGTAATTCTACTGAATAGAACCTGCATTTTAGTTTTAGAAAATAAAGGTATGATTTTGGGAACCGGTACTCTCTTTACGACAAATTGAAACCAAGGCGATACCATTATTTTAAGTGAAAGAACGAGGCCGGTTCTTGCACGCAAAAATAATGGTGTCGCCGGTTTCAATTCGTCATAAAGAGAGTACCGGTTCCCAAAATCATTTTTTTTTTTTTTTTTTTTGTCTACTGGGATATTTCCAAAATCCAGACAATGGAATGGTATTTTGAACTATGGAGGAACAATAAAACCATCCTTAACTAGTCACAGAGGGATACATGATCCTGCAATTTGCAGACATTAAATTTCAACTCGTTTATATTGTCAGCAAGTTTATTGACTAACAACAGGTGACAAAGCAGTAGATATTGATATACAACAACATACAGGAATCTAGAGAGTGTGTTTTACAATGGCATGATACTACAGCGCAAATTGCAAAGTTCAGCTGGATAAAAATCACCTTTAAAAGGAATCTCACCTCATAAATTATACCTTAACACAATTGGCTTACCACTATTGATAAATCAATTCTTGAAGTCAATCTTACTGAGCTAAATCATATTTGAATACTAACATGGTGTCCACTTGTTTGTGATGTCAAACTTCCACATGGTGTCCACTTGTTAATGATTAGGATGTGGATGTCAAACTTCCAATAACCCAATTACAACAAAACTCGCTGAGCTGAGGCTAAAATATGCATTAAGTTCAAAAAGATACAATGATGTCATTCTACAAACACACATGGGCACAATATCGCTGGTCGTGGCTTGCCACGCCTGGTCATGGGACTGGTGTACCAGAGGCCCCGGGTTTGAATCCCACCCAAGATGTGCAATCTTCTTTAGCTTCTATCCCTTTATTCCTTCCCTACCTCTTGGGAGATAGGCTAGAAATTAGAACAGCTTTAGGGTAAGAGCATATTCCAGCAGTTAAGGTGGCTGGCCCTGGTACTTAGGGGCTCTGGTTCAAATGCCACCCCTGGTCATGGGACTAGTGATCCAGAGGCCCCAGGTTTGAATCCCAACCAAGATGTGCAATCTTCTTTAGCTTCTATCCCTTTAGCCCTTCCCTACCTCCAAAAATGAGAACAGTGTTAGGGTAAGAGAGCATAGTCCAGCAGTTAAGGTGCTTGGCCCTGGTACTTAGGGACCCTGGTTCAAATCTCAGCAGGGCAATGAGAACAGTGTTAGGGTAAGAGAGCATAGTCCAGCAGTTAAGGTGCCTGGCCCTGGTACTTAGGGGCCCTGGTTCAAATCTCAGCATGACCATTTGTTGGGATGTATTCAGGTAATCAATTCTGGATTTAATTTATATAAAAGCTACTGATCAGAATCCAGCTCTCCTCATGGTTCACTTGCCATGGTTCATTTGCGAATTGCAAATAAACCATGAAATCATCTTGTCCTTCAGATGGAATGTTAAGCTGTCATTCCCAAGTACATGTTCATCGCAAAGAGTATCGATATGATATAAGAGTAGGGATTAATCCCCAATTGTCACATAAGGTCATCTGGTTTAATATATCAACTAGGGTGAATCTCCACAGACAAAAACAAAATGTTACTTTTGAAATGGTAGCAGATTTGTTACTCCAGTCCTGATAGCTCCTTACTACCTCACTTAATTTAGATTAACGAAGTATCGATATGTAGAAGCAATAATTTGTTAATATAAATTAAGTGCGGTATCAATTTGTAGAGGTAATTCTACTGAATAGAACCTGCATTTTAGTTTTAGAAAATAAAGGTATGATTTTGGGAACCGGTACTCTCTTTATGACAAATTGAAACCAAGGCGATACCATTATTTTAAGTGAAAGAACGAGGCCGGAGGCCGAGTTCTTGCACGCAAAAATAATGGTGTCGCCGGTTTCAAATCGTCATAAAGAGAGTACCGGTTCCCAAAATCATACCTTTATTCTCATTCTTAAACAGCTTTATAATTTAATGTCATCTTTAACCCAATTTTGCAATACTTTATGGCTTAAATACAACAAGAAAGGACTGCCACCACCCACTGAGTGACAACAATCGAACAACCCGTTGGACGCAACGATCATAAGCAACGAGACGCAACGTTTGCAGGTTGCGCGAACGTAGCAAAATGCAGTATGACGCGAGTGCTTCAACCTAAAAATAACTTTTTTTTTTGTTGAATTGAACCCGGGCATCCGCCAATGGAATTGCTTACATTTTCTGTTTAAGAATTATATTTCAACACTGGAAGTGTAAAGAAGCAACACAAGATTGCACAATGCACCTTTAAGTTCAGGTACCCTGCGCTACACATCAAAAACTTGTCAGATAAGTAGTCTTTGGAGACAAGAAACTTCCGGAATTATTATAAATTTACTATTTTTGGTCTCAATATATTGGTAGTCTTTTTTTTTTTTTTTTTTTTTGTACCGGTTCCCAAAATCATACCTTTATTCGCATTCTTAAACAGCTTTATAATTTAATGTCATCTTTAACCCAATTTTGCAATACTTTATGGCTTAAATACATCAAGAAAGGACTGCCACCACCCACTGAGTGACAACAATCGAACAACCCGTTGAACGCAACGATCATACGCAACGAGACGCAACGTTTGCAGGTCGCGCGAACGTAGCAAAATGCAGTATGACGCGAGCGCTTCAACCTAAAAATACCTTTTTTTTTTGTCGAATTGAACCCGGGCATCCGCCAATGGAATTGCTTACATTTTCACAGCTGTTTAAGAATTATATTTCAACAGTGTAAAGAAGCAACACAAGATTGCACAATGCACCTTTAAGTTCAGGTACCCTGCACTACACATCAAAAACTGTCAGATAAGTAGTCTTTGGAGACAAGAAACTTCCGGAATTATTATAAATTTACTATTTTTGGTCTCAATATATTGGTAGTCTGATGCAGATGCAATATTAATAGGTATAATGTCTGTAGGCCCTATTGAGAAGCCCTTTTTATACCAATCATTTTCTATAAATAGTGTAGGCTTAGACCCATTCCCTATTTTTGCGAGGGTCAGCGGAACTCTCAGAACAGCCGCAAACCATTGTACACATTCCTCAGAGTTTTACAACTTTAAAGATTTTAGCATTACTCTTCTTATGCACAATAAGGTATTAGGCCTAAATAAATTTTTAAATTTTGAGCCCTCCCCATTTTTATTTTTTTTAATTTACATACACTGAAAAAAACACACAAATTGTGCAATTTGGACTTTTTTTGCCAATATTACTTTTTTAAGTGCTCAATTTTCCCAAAATGGTTACTTACACAACCTGAAGTTTGTTACATTGGACAGGGATTGATCACTTGAGGGCGACATACAAAAGAAGTTTTGCTACGGTTTGAAAATGAAAAGCACCACTATGCTCTTACACTAACCCCAACCAGTACTCAACCCCAAGAATACCCTATGCTAAGGCTTATTAGATCTCTGTGGAAGACCCCCACTATGTTTCAATCAAGAGGGTGTATTGAGTCAATCCCACAATGCACCAGTTTTGGGAAATTTCAGGTCAGGTCAGGTATCCTTTGAGGGCCTGCTACTGGTATCCTGGTAACCAGTACTACCTGTCCCAGGGCCTGGTTGTCGGCGGCTAAACCGTCACCCCCATCAGGTTTCTAACGAAATCCGATGAGGAGGATAGCTGGTTTCCCTGGTAGAACGAAAAAAAAAGATCTACCTACAAGGGCGTCGGCTCTGGAGAGCTAATGGCGGCCATCCAGCACATTGACGTCAGGAAGGGCATCCGGTCAATTATCTTTTTGCTCCAATAAATCCTCACACAGCAGTGTTGCTGTGAATGTGAGGTGAATCCGGCCACCCCCCGTTAGTGGGGACAAAACCGGATTTAAAACTTTGGTTTTACTACTACTACTACTCACCTCAACAGGGTCATGTGATTCCACAAAAATCCTATACTTAACACATAAAAATCCTGACATATATTCTTTGTAGTTATAACACATACTGCTAAGTTAGTGGTTTTGCAGGCCCCTTTTACTTTTAGGATTTGTGGGAGTGTGTGTGTGTGTGGGGGGGGGGGGGGAGAATGGCCTAGATCCTGATGTACCCTCCAGACTATGACTGAAACCACTGATCTAAGATTTGTTAAAGCTTATTATGACTCATTTTAGATGGATAATGCTGATTTCAAACTGGTCAAGAATACCTAATTTTGATTTTTTTTTCACGGAAAATGGTTGGAACTGAAAACTGGTTTGATATATTCAAGTTGACTGCTGAGGCCCAGGTGGTTAACCTTCTGAGATGTACCACTTTTCTTACGTATCTCTGATTGGCTCATTACATCATGATTCACCTCTTATAGTCCTTTGTCTACCCTCCGTGCAGTGAGTCATAACTTGACGCACCTTTGTAATGCACGCGTCTGATATGGCCGTCTTTTGGCACATGCGTAAAACCTGACATCACTTTAGGCGAACGCCGCAGTTTACTGGTTTGGGGGGGAACCATCAAATATCGCGCTGACAAAATCAACTGCACGGGGAGGAACGTAGTATAGGACCAATCAAAAATGGCCTTCTTTACGTCGTGCAAACATTTAAGCTTTTCTTCCCTGTCTGATTGCTAAAAAATCATAAAACACAATTTGTAACTCAAAATCGGCTCAGTGGTAGACACAACGGTTAAAGGAATACCTAGAGAACAATGCAGATCCAAATTTCGTTCAACCCAGTGCAGTGTACCACCAAAACTACACTGCCCCACAACAAAACTTTTATGGCCCTTTTGCCTACCAACATGCTGAAGAAACATGTGGAGAAAAACTTGCCACTGAGGAATTGGCTATGTCACATTAAAGTGTTGACAAAATGTTTTGTTGACATCTACAGCAACTAATTATCGGTCAAACATTTTCACTGATGCTGAAGAGAAAACAACAGATGCTCAAGTCATGATTGACAAAACATGCCCATTACTACAAAAATAAAAGTAGCTACAAAATTCTATTTATAAACTGGCTGGACCGCTGGAGATTGCCCAGAGAGTACACACAAGTGGGCAATCCTTCATTCACAAACATGGGAAGGGTAAAACATCATGTATACTGATAGTTCCAAAATCCCGACAATGTATGGTATTTGACTATGAGGAACAATAAAACATCCTTATCTAGTCAAGAGGTATCAATCCTCGCTGCCATTTGCAGACATTAAATTTCAAAATTTCAACTCGTTTATATTGTCAGCAAGTTTATTGAACTAACACAGTGACAAAGCAGTAATATTGATTACAACAACATACAAATCTAGAGCGTGGTGTTTTACAATGTCATGATACTCACAACTACAGCGCAATTGCAAAAGTCAGGCTGTATTACAATCACCTTTAAAAGGATCTCACCTCATAAATTATACCTAACACAATTGGCTTACCACTATTGATAAATCAATTCTTGAAGTCAATCTTACTGAGCTAACTCATATTTGAATACTAACATTGTGTCCGCACTTGTTTGTGATGTCAAACTTCCACATGGTGTCCACTTGTTAATGTTAGATGTGGATGTCAAACTTCCAATAACCCAATTACAACAAAACTCGCTGAGCTGAGGCTAAAATATGGCACTTAAGTCAAAAAGATACAATGATGTCATTCTACAAACACCACACATGGAACCAAGATCGCTGGGGTGCTTGCCTCACGGCCTGGTCATGGGACTGGTGTACTAAAGGCCCGGTTTGAATCCCACCAAGATGTGCAATCTTCTTAGCTTCTATCCTTTATTCCTCCCTACCTCTTGGGAGTAGGCTAGAAATTAGAAACGCTTAGGTAAGAGCAAGTCCAGCAGTGAAGGTGGCTGGCCCTGGTTACTTAGGGGCTCTGGTTCAAATGCACCCCTGGTCATGGGACTAGTGATCCAGAGGCCCAGGGTTTGAATCCCAAACCAAGATGTGCAATCTTCTTAGCTTCTATCCCTTTAGCCCTTCCCTACCTCCAGAAAACGAGAAACAGTGTTAGGGTAAAGCGCATAGTCAGCATTACGGTGCTTGGGCCCTGGTACTTAGGGGGGACCCTGGTCAAATCCAGCGGGCAAATGAGAACAGTGTTAGGGTAAGAGAACATAGTCCCAGAGTAAAGGTCTGCTCCCACTACCTCAGTTCACCACAGAAGAACCAGCCTGGACACAACATGTGCTACGGTCATGTCAAAAGTGACACTTGATAATGGCTAGCTATTGCTGTTATACCAACCTAAGTAGCGCCTTCTATACAAGGACATGTTCTAGATTAGCGTTTCCATGCACGTTGCAAGTATATTTCATCAGGCAGACAAAGATGAAGTGCAAAGAAAACGTGTCCTTGAATTTTTCGAAAGTACTTTTCTGATAAACATAGGCCACAGTATAAATTGAACTTCTAAAAAAACAAATCACGGCCTGTTAAAAGATTATGGACTTCCTGTAATATTTTGGTTATTAAAAATAACATGAAAAAAATGAGAAGATGTGAAAGCATGAACATACACACGCATGATATTTTGGTTTAGTACATGTAAAATTCATTCACAAAGATTATTATTTGCTAACTACACCTTTTGGATTTGAAAATATTGGAATTTATTAATCATTAAAGTAATCTAAGTATTGCCTACTGGAAGTAAAGCAATCCCTGCCCAAAATGATATGTTTTCTACATCAAATACAAGTTATGCAAAATGTGTTTGGTTCCTTATGATTTGGTTGATAATCAGGAAATAATATTCCCAAAAATTGGGTCCACACAAAACACATAGGCATGGAAAACTGTGCAGCAGTCTGAATCCTTTATTAAATGTAGCGCCATTTGTGGTGCTTTGGTATGGCAACCCGGGTGGATTGGGGCATACAGAAAAACACGTGTTGGATGGACACATTCTGACATTATTCCCCATTTGTCAAACATGGACAACATCTTCTTCAGAATTACCAGCTCTTGCTTTTCGCTGAAGGTATCTGGGAAGCCCCGACCCCCACAATTGGCAATTGTTGTAGTGGTTTGACTCGTGTTGATTTTAGAAAAAAAATATCGAAGGCTGTATGTAGAAATTCTTATTGTATGTTTGGCCCTTAGTTTCTGGTCTCAGAGCCAAATTTTAAAGTTTTTTCCTGAACAACTAATAGAAAAAAAACAAGAAAAAAACTGGTCTTATTCGCAAAGGGTAACATCTGGTAACATCTTTGCCACCTATTGATAGGAATTTGCAAATAGGTAGATTTGATTTATTTTGCTTACAAAGTAAATAAATGTGTATGCCACAAAGATGTGTATGAAAAGTATACAGCAATAGGCTAGGACTAACTACATTCAGGTAGTCTCAGTGGAATATTACCATGATGCTTTTATTAGAAAAATAAGATGGATAAACCAAATTTATAACTTTTAAGAAATATTTACAAGTACATCTATCATTTTTGACTTTTTATATCAATACTAATAAAAAATACAATGCCTATGTGTAATTGAGGAGGCTAAATTCTTTCAATTTACCGTATATTATAGCATGCAAGATATATTTCTCTAAAATGTGAGTGACTCCTAGCGGAGCTCTATGATTAACGACTTTAGAAGTATACTGTGTACTTTTTAATTTGGGTTTATTCTGTGTCCAAAATCCGCAATGTTGTAGTATTAATGCTGCAGAAATTACTCTTAGAGTAACAGCTATTATAAAACTTTAAGTTTGGATTTTAGTGTACACAATTTCAATACAACTTGTCTCAAATCAAATGCAAAACTAACAAATATAGGAAATAGGCTATGTTCTTGTAGGATATGATAAATAAAAATATTTGTTTTTTTAAAATGGCAAATGACAATCTATTCAGTGAATCATTCCACTGAGTAGTTCATTTGGGAATTTTTACATTGAATTATTTTGTATATAACATAAATATAACAATTTTTGAGAGGGAAGAAAGTTTTGAAAGAGTATCTCAGCTTATACTAACATGAGTTGAATTGACTTTAAATTACCAATGGTAGGTTGAAAGTGAACACCATGAAATAAAACAAGCAGTGGCTGTGAAGACCGAAATTAAATATAGGCAGTAACCAGCAACCCCTGTCCAAATCACGTAGAACCCCCAACTGTGAAAGGGAGAGTGATAATTGACAGTAACACATAAATGTCATCTATCTCCATAAACATGGAATTCATTGACAACCTTCAAGGTAAACTTTTCAGCTGGTGGGAGCAGGCCTTTAAGGTGCCTGGCCCTGGTACTTATGGGGCCCTGGTTCAAATCTCAGCAGACCATTTGTTGGGGATGTATTCATGGGAATCAATTCTGGTGTATATTTTATAAAAGCTACTGATGCAGACCAGCTCTCTATGGTTCACTTGCCATGGTTCATTTGCGAATTGCAAATAAACCATGAAATCATCTTGTCCTTCCGATGGAATGTTAAGCTGTCAGTTCCATATACATGTTCATCGGAAAGAGTATCGATATGGATATAAGAGTAGGATTAATCCCCAATGTCAAATAAGGTCTTTGGGTTTTTTAAATATTCAACTAGGTGAATCTCCACAGACAAAAGCAAAATGTTACTTTTGAAATGGTAGGAGATTTGTTACTCAGTCCTGATAGCTCCTTACTACCTCACTAATTGAGATTACGAAGTACGATATGTAGAAGCAATAATTGTTAATATAAATTAAGTGCGGTATTCAATTTGTAGAGGTAATTCTACTGAATAGAACCTGCATTAGTTTTAGAAAATAAAGGTATGATGTGTTAGGAACGGTACTCTCTGTACGACAAAATGAATACCATGGCCGATACCATTATTTTAAGTGAAAGAACGAGCGGAGCCGAGTTCTTGCACGCAAATAATGGGGTCGCCGGTTCAAATCGTAATAAGAGAGTACCGGTCCACAACATACCTTTATTCTCATTCTTACAAAGCAGTTAATTAATGTCATCTTAACCCAATTTGCAATACTTTATGGGCTTAAATACAACAAGAAAAAAAAAGGACGCCACCAACCACTGAGTGACACAATCGAACAACCGTGGACGCAACGATGTCATGACGCAACCGCAGACGCAACGTTGCAGTTGCGCGACGTAGCAAAATTGCAGTATGACGGAGTGCTTCAACCTAAAAATAACTGTTTTTGTCGAATGAACCCGGGGGCATCCGCAATTGGAAATTGTTACATTTTCTGTTAAGAATTATATTTCAACACTGACTGGAAGTGTAAAGAAGCAACACAAGATTGCACAATGCCCTTTAAGTTCAGGTACCCTGCGCTACACATCAAAAACTTGTAAGAATAAGTAGTCTTGGAGACAAGAAACTTCAGGTGATATTATTATAAATTACTAGTTTGGTCGCAATGTATTGGGTAGTCTGTGCAGATGCACTATTAATGGTATAATGTCTGTAGGCCCTATTGAGAAGCCCTTTTATACAATCATTTCTATAAATAGTGTAGGCTTAGACCCATGCCCTATTTTGTGAGGGTCAGCGGAACCTAAGAACAGCCGCAAACCATTGTACCACATCCTCAGGAGTTTACAACTCTCTCAAAGATTTTAGCAGTATCTCTTATGCACAATAGGTATTAGGCCGAAATAATGTTTTAAATTTGAGCCCTCCCATTTTTATTTTTTTTAATACATACACTGAAAAAAACACCACAAATTGTGCAATTTGGCCTTTTTTTGCCAATATTACTTTAGTGGCTCACATTTTCCAAAATGGTGACTACAAACCCGAAGTTTGTTACATTGGACAGGGAGTGATCATGAGGGCGGGAAACAAAAGAAGTTTTGCTACGGTTTGAAAATGAAAAAGCACCACTATGCTCTTACACTAACCCCAACCAGTACTCAACCCCAAGAATTACCCTATGTTAAGGCTTATTAGATCTCTGTGGAAGACCCCCACTATGTTTCAATCAAGAGGGTGTATTGAGTCAATCCCACACCATGCAACCAGACATGACGTATGGGAATTTCGGTCAGGTTAGTCTTCCTTTGAGGCAGCATGGTTACCTGGTAACCAGTACTACCTGTCCCAGGGCCGGGTTGTCGGCGGCTAAACCGTCACCCCCATCAGGTTTCTAACGAAATCCGATGAGGAGGATAGCTGGTTTCCCTGGTAGAACGAAAAAAAAAGATCTACCTACAAGGGCGTCGGCTCTGGAGAGCTAATGGCGGCCATCCAGCACATTGACGTCAGGAAGGGCATCCGGTCAATTATCTTTTTGCTCCAATAAATCCTCACACAGCAGTGTTGCTGTGAATGTGAGGTGAATCCGGCCACCCCCCGTTAGCGGGGACAAAACCGGATTTAAAACTTTGGTTTTACTACTACTACTACTCACCTCAACAGGGTCATGTGATTCCACAAAAATCCTATACTTAACACATAAAAATCCTGACATATATGCATGATTATGACATACATGTCCTGTGCCATCTTAAGCTTTTGGAACACTTTTTATCCCTAAGTACTGACATAAGTTTTGTAAAGTACAGTATAGGCACATTGCAATGCATTGTGGGATTGAATCAAAACACCCTCTGGTTTCAATCCAAACCAAGACAGACTAGTTCAGGAGCTAAATTACCAAACCCTATGCACACCCAGTGATCAATGAAACCTACTTTTTAAGCTTTGAAGCTGTTTTTAACAACGATATAACCTCTGAGTTACCAATTAAAATAGATCTTTTATATATCTGTATGCCAGCTTTTCTTACCATGTCTCTGATTGGATAATTAAACCTACGAATAACCAATCAAAACAATGGGGTAGACATATTTTGGATGTTAATAAAATAAAAAAAATACTGCAAGTAAACTGACTTGCATCACTGTGACCCCCCCTGGCAAGATGGCAGTCTGGAACATGACCTCTGATGACCTTTGACTTTGGTCCATGACCTTTGACATCATCCACATATGAAGGAGCCCCTATTGCACCTTAACCCCAAGTCTGGTTTAAATCGGACTTCAACTTCTCGTAAAAGACCTAAAAAACGAAAACCTAACCAAACTGGAACACACATACATACATACATACATACATTCACATGTGTATAACATGAACTCGATGACCTTTGACATCATTCACATGTGAACCCCCTACTGCACCTGAATCCCAAGTCTGGTTTAAATTGGATTTCAACTTTTTGAAGACGATGTGAAAAACAAAATCTAACCAAACTGGAACACACGTACACACAGACGGACATGTGCGACCTCTCCTTGATAATCCAAGGCAGCATCCAAAATGGCTTCCAAAAATTTTCTAATTTTACAAACAGTCCCCAAAGGATCCTTGTCATTAAGGATCATTTAAGTATTCACTGAATACACAGTTGGTAATTTTGTGGACAAAGAAACATTAAGTTTTTCAACAATGACCTCCTGAGATGACATTTGACCTTTTTTCAAAAGTTACCTCAAATGACCTTTAAATGACCTTTGACTTCTTATCCCTGAACATGCAATCCAACACACACACACACCATATGACACTCCCCAGAGGGTGTTTTGAATCAATCCCACAATGCATTGCAATGTGCCTATACTGTACTAAACACACACATCAGTACATAGGGATAAAAAGTGTTAAAGAAGTTTAAGAACCACAAGACATTTCATGATCATGTACCCAAGTGCTATTAAAATCCATCAGGGTTTGAACATCAACAAACACCTTGAAATTAGGATTGACAAAGATCTGCATAGAGGCATATCTAATACCACCATATCAAGCACCTAGGATCATGCCCGGGATCATAACTCTAATCTTAACTCAAATTCCATAACTCTCAATCTTAAAAACTTACCAAATTACTTCAATCTAAGGCCCCAAAGTATTACCATTTTTTATGCCACTCATCAGGATGTTTGAACATCATACACCCATAGGACCGAGTTTAATATTCAGAATGATATCAGCCTTTGGTTCAGAAAAATCTGTAAAAATACACACATCCAGAATTGCTAATTCATAAGCCGGATTTTACTGCGCAATCCATCCAAAAATCGAAGAGATGCTGGAATTATAAAATCCACATTAAAGAATGTATTTTATATCTGAGTGCACAACCACATCCAACACAATTTTTTATGAATCTCCATTGCTTTAATGTGAAAGGAAATAAGTAAACTGCCTCAAGACTTGGATACAGACTAAGCATAGCCCATGGCATACCTCCACACCAAATGAACTGCCAAATGACAGCCTTTGTGGCAAGACTAACACTGAGTTGCTGCTGTCGCTCAAGTGTCATCCACCTGCCTGTAATTGACATTGACTTCTGTATAACAATGTGTCATCAATATATTAAAGAGAGAAGGCTACAGGTTGACTAGAAATTAACATGGTGTCTGACTGATGGTCCGGTGGTGAACAGGATTAATGCTATTATTGGATTTGATTTTTATTAGCCATGTTCACACGGTCACAAAACTCCAAAGGTTTGAAATGCTGGAGGTGAAAATTTAATCCAATTGTTTTACTTCACTCCAAATTGTGTTCACACAATGGCCAAAACACTGAAATCATCCCCCTGACCATTCTCCTCCGCTTCTCATATTGGATTGTAGACCGGAAGTCAACATACGGGAAGCAGTGGATTTTCCCACGTGATATTCAAACACAGGAATTTGTCAACAAAGATGACCTTGCGAGGTCACCTCTGCTCACTAGCCCCCCATGAAGCTGTCCACAGGGCACGACACTCCAAAACACTCCAGAGTGTTATTGGAGGTTGAGCTTCACCCCCAAGTTTTTTAGGGGGATAAAACCCCGCTAGACCCTCGATAAAACTCCGCATTGTAAAACCCCGAAAGCGTCCACACGGTCAAAACCCCGATCGACACTCCAGAGTTTTGACAACTCTGGAGTTTCAGCCTCCATGTGGACACGACTATTGTTTGATTGACTTCAGGTGCCGTGACCGACCCTCACGGCACACCAACTCCAGAGCTTTCACAACACTATTGCCAACAAAGACTGTTACAAATACTCATTTTTGCTGAAAACTATCTTGGACTGGAACAAGTTACCAGAATCAATCGTCACCATCACCGATAGTGACAAATTCAAAGAAGCCGTCAAATCCCATATTGCAACCAAACAAGACTAACTTCAACTGCTGCGCACTCAACCCTGACCACTTGGTTCCTGTGAACGTTGGCCAGTATTACACAAGAAGAAGAAGAAGGTAAAAACTGATTGACAAATACTTAGACATGTTGTGGGATAACCTCCCGGTGGGGGATTCTCACTTTTGGTTTGGATGTGCGGTGGAGTGTTTCTACCATTCCCCCTGAAAATATACCAAACATTTGCTACCCATCCTTATACCTGAAGTTATTGAACCACCAGTCTCTTTCCTGTGACAGTAACTTAGCTACCAATAGTTCCTATATCAAGGGAGGATTTTGAAGAAAAGAGGCAGTAAATAGCATGACTCTGGAGGCCGACATAGTGCAAAACATGCTCTGGTGGAGGTTTTGGGGCAAAGTCCCAGAAACTGAAAGAAAAGTAACTGTTATTGTTAATATGTATTTGAGCCATTCTGGCAGCACTATTTTTCACACTTGTAGTTTGCATGCATTCTTTATACCTGATTGACCACTGGAAAATATACTTGCAACAGAAATGCAACCTTTCTTATACCAATTTTCAAGAAAAAAGAACCAATATACCAAAGAATCAATACACCAAAAGGGCTGGAAATGATACCCTTCTTGGACACACATTCCCATACCCCTTTTCCATTAAGTAGAAAGTATGGGTGTGTCATAATTACTAGTGGTGAGCTGAGGTTGGGGGACTCAATCTCAAAGATGGCAATATCAATATCTTGTAATTAGGGTTGATTAACGTTGAAAATTATTTTAAGAAGAATGTCACCAAAATGTATAAATCCTTTTAGAAAATACTCACTGATATTGCTCACAGTTCATTGTCTTATTAAAAAATTATTGCAATACAATATCAGATTTCTTACAATGTGACCTGAGATGACCTTTGACCTTGAGATGTGACCACTAATCTTATCAGCTGATGAAAGTGCTTATACTGCACATGTAACCCAAGCTTGGTTTGCAATATGTGGATCCTGGGTTTCCTACCGGAAATCATTTTTTACCGAAATTACTATCCCACAATGCACCAACGATGTACGAGTAGATAAAATAAATAGCGCATATATATTCTATGGTGTTTTGTGTCATACTGTCATTTTTCTGTCATAACTGTGCGAAAACCGTTTGCTGTACATAAATTTTACCAGTAACAAGTACTCTTTGACTGCCTTGTAATTTTAGCGCCACAAAATGTGCGCGTAGTTTAAAGGAGGCGCACTAAACCGTGAGCGTGCATGGAGTGATGCATATACATCCTAGGAAACCTAGGATCCACGTATTAGATTTAATGCTTTTGACTGGCACCAAAACTTTACACAACCTTAACATCCACACAAACAGGCAGAGAGGCTGACAGGTAAGTTAAAGAGACACTGGTACATTTGAAAAATAGTGCACCCTCTAGATTTTTCAAAATTGATATTTTTGCATGGTTATAAAGCTTTTATATACATTAGCCATCACCTGAAATTATTAAGCCCAAATCAGCGCGAACAGAACGATTTTATTTTCTTACACAGCTGTGAAAATGTAAGTAATGCCCGGGTTCAATTCGACAATTGAACCCAGGTAGCATGCACTGCGTATTGATGTTATTTTTAGGTTGAAGTGCTCGCGTCATACCGCGGTTGAAGCGCTCGCGTCATACCACGTTTTGCTACGTTTTAATTTGTCGTAAAGAGAGTACCAGTTCCCAAAATCATACAATTCAGCAGACGACGCTGAAATGGGGCGTAACACAGAAAGCACATGCCAGAGTTGAATCTAACGACATGCACCTTGTCTGAATGGTCTGTGACCTTTGTGGTTTTAATATCAATGAGTACGATTCTATGATATTCATGTAATAGACATATTTGTTATTTAAAGTTACGGCAAACCTAAAGTTGGCCTACAAATTACCTGGATGTCTTTAGCCTCTTATTAATGTCCCTATCTGTTTTTGGCATATTATTTTTATATGTAAAATATATCTCTATTCTTCCAATGGACTAGACTATCATTTGCAATCAAATTGAAGAAATTTCATATTTTCTAAAAATGTGCAAGTGCCGCTTTAATGAGTAGGCCATTTTCTAACATAATGCTTTGAAAGGGTGATCGGGCTTTCACAGCAACTCCTATTCCTTCAGATCATGAGCGCCCCCTTTGTAAACAGGGATGAACCTAGCATGGCTCTGCCTGTAGGCACTGCATACTAGTTGGATCACAGCTGTTCCTCAGGCTTTTCATTACATAATACATTTGTGGAGTACTATGTACAGGCTTTTAAAAAAAAATAATCCTGATGTAAAATGCATTTTAGTTAAAATTTGAAATTGTTTTTCTTTTCATATTACTGAGTTATTTTTTTTAATTTTTTTTTTTTTTAATTTTTCCCCCTATTTTTTTCTTAGAGGTAGGTGACCTGATCATGGTCTCATTTGTCACATGGGAGAAAAACAATTACTAAAAAGCTTTCCATTACAATTTTGAGTTTATCAGTCTGGATTTTATAAGCCAAAGTGTGTGTACAGTACCAAACTGGGCCATAGAACAGACCACACTACAGTTATGAACAAAATTGTACTGTGGTAATGAGAAATAGTTTCTTCTGATAGCAAAATCTCAACTTTGATCAAGTTGTGGGGGGGGGGGTGAGGTTGCAAATCACAATTGGGTTACACAACTTTTAAGGTCCCCCCCCCAAGATTTTACCTGAGGTTATCTAAATTTTAGTGTCAGAAGAATATTGACTCTATTTCTCTCATTCACCCTGTGGAATCTTAACACTGAAAGTTGTTTGGTTCGGATGTTATGAGCAAACATGTCCCATTTTGGTAGACCAATATTAGTCTTGCAATTCTATGAGGCTTAATAAATCGCATTTTAGCTCTTATATCAATGCGGATTAAAATAATGCCGTGAAACTTTATGGATGGGGTATGGGGGGTCAAGATTGTTAAATCTTGAGGAAAATTTTATAAGAAATTGGGCCGTCCCTCTTTAAGACACCACTTTTTCCGTGGGTTCTTACTATATTTGGCCACAGACTAAAGAAGGCCAAATACATGAAGATTTTTGTTCAAGTGGCAATACTTACTTTGTCTTTTCTGTATAATTTAAGTTGGTTGATGGATCAAATGTCCTCAGCTGGTGGGCACGGATTTGTTGCGTGGGCCATAATTACATATTTTTGACTTTCAAGTATAAATTTGTAATCTTCTCGCCAAATATTCATTTTTCAGGCGTTTTGCAGGTCTGGAATGCATCGTTTCTATTTCCGAGGTTAACCCCAAGACCACAAAAAGCATCACAGGTAGTTTCAACCACCACACAAGTTCCGATCATCAAACAGAATCAAAACCTACGGATGTGACATAATTATCATTTTGGCTGCGAATTACTCGCACTTTGTGGACAACACCTGAGTATGTTTATCTAGTACAACGAAAGTGTGTGGGAAGATTTTCACGTCTTATCGCCGTGGGCAATGTAACCTTGACTTTGGGGGATTTCTCTCAACCCCCTTCCCCTAGTCTTGCCCTTAATAAAATAGTGCAAATTTCAGCTGCAATAGCAAATGTGGTCTGTTCATTTTGTGAATGAGCCAATGGCGGCATGGTGGTATGGAAATCTATACTTTATACAAAACTACATAGGCACACTTTAACAACTGCAGGGTTGAAGAAATGTTTTTTAATATGCAAACAACACACATCATGTGAGCCCAAGGTCTTGCCCCTTCTCCTCCCCTCTTCTTCCCCTTCCTCTTCTTCCAATCTTGGGTTATGTCAGTACAAAACTCATCGACACACATTTGGGTAGATGAAACTGTTAATTTCTGTCGTAGTCTGGTTCTAACGCTATGCAAGAGAGACAGGCACCACAAGGAAGATCTTGGAAGGGGTAATTATTTAAGGGGGTGGAGGAGTTGCGGGGTAATACGAAAAAAATTGTAACAAAAACATTTTCAACATGAAGAGAGGTGGGAACATGAACTCTTAAATTTCATAAAGCTTTTTTAAAGAAAGCAAAGGCAGTAACTCAAAATTTTCTGTCGAAAAAAGGTGGTTGAAATCCTGCACTCCCCCGGCGTAAATAATGACCGCTCCCTTAGCTCTGACATAATTACCTTATCAACTTTTGAAGCCTATTGGTCGATTTTATTAGCAATACCTATGCTTATGATCTACTTAGCCTATCAGAGACATTGTAAGGAGAGCGAAAAGGTTTGTACAGATTTATGAAAAAGGCATTGGTTCTCTGAGGATGCCATGCTATATCATGTAATGAGCCAAGCAGAGGTGGTAGACTTTGTAAGGATTAAAAGTTACCTTTATCTTAAAGGTGCTTGTTCCGATTTATGTGTATTGTATTCTCTACTTGATATGAGAGGCCTGGCACTTGCACATACACCACATCAAGTACCGTGGGAAACAAACTTGTGGTTTTGATGGTAGACGCAATAATGCATATTGCAAAACCCTATTCAATACTGCGCTAATATTGATGGTTAACCATTAAAACAGCGGTTTTTGTTCATATCTTGGGAATGGAATGGATTTAAGGACTCAAATTTCAGGACGACAATGAGAAAAATACGACCTTTCATATGATATCAAAATCGATACTACTTCCGGGTAAATCAGGGGGTCCTGAAGACGATCGGAACACACACCATGAAAGGTACTTGTTCCAACTTATGTCTATTGGGTTATCTACCTGATATGAGTGCTGGAAACTTGCATACAATCCCATCACGGATCATGGGAAACACACCTTGTGGTTTTGGATGATAGAAGCAAATGATATTGCAAGGCCCTATTCATTACTGTGCTGTGCATGAGTTAAAGGCAACTATCAGTGATTGGTACTCAGAAATCGAAACCTCATTCAAAAATCAGATTTTTGCATGTATGTAAACAAATACAGGTATCTAACATTACCCTGCAAATGGATAAGACCAGAAGCAGCGTAATAAGCAGGGGCTTGTGAAGAGGCACATGACAAAAAAAAGATGAAAAAACAGAGGAAAATTATATATATATAAAAAAAAAAAGACGAGGAAAAAAGCGAGTAAAAAATGCCAAAAAAAACAGGTGATAATCAAAGAAAAGAGAAACATTTTGGCACTAGTTAAAAATTTCAAACATACATCGGTCCTCGGACGCTTGTGTCGCCTGCCGTCGGGGTTAGTGAATGATCTAATAGGCCTAACATGACGTTTTTGAAACTTGATAGTTACCTTGGACTCATAAACAAATGAGGGTTGGCTGTATCCATAAACCAAGTTTGGTTCCAATTGAACTAATTTTACATTTCAAGCCTTAAAACTGACCTCACATGACCTTGTAATTTGACCTTTGACCTTGACCTCATCAACATTGGAGGGATCCCATGTTGCACTTGATGCAAGTTTGGTTCCAATCGACCATTGCACGATCCCCGAAATGCATCTCATTCGGTGCCCCTTTCCATCTATCCGTGAACTTGTACCAAGTCATGTTTACAAAAAATTTTGTTTCGTGTCGCGTCGGCCGACAGTGCCCTAAATTACAATACAAAGTACATTTTCACGTGAAGTTATCTTAAAAAGTAAAGAATTCTATGGAACAAAAAACAATCTAGGCACTGGTGTTGAATTCACGACAAAATGTGATATTTTTCGATCGTAACGTGCCCTACTTGTCACCTATGGACCGATTAACAACACCTCTAGTGCAACTCACAGATAGCCTAAGTTTTTCTGGTATTTTTAAACGCTCCTAACCGTATTTTTTTAGCCACTTGAGGCTGGTAAAATTTCCCTGGATGAATGGGCACCGATGAGATGCCATTTCGGGGATTTCGGGAATGGTCTATTGAATTTCAACTTTTCAAGTCAATTTACATTTTCAGCCTATTTTTTACAACTTGACCTCACATCCATTGACCTGGCATGGTGACCTTTGAACCTCATCAAAAAATGGGGGATCCCCTGTTTGGCACCTGTGATCAATTTGGTTTAAATCCATCAAAGTAATGAGGATATTACAGGCAAATGTATCCCTTTTCACAACAGACATCAACAGAACAACAAACAGACATCAACAACAACACAACAGTGGACGAAGTGATCCTATGTGTTTCCTGCCTTAGGGCAGGCGACCAAAAACGAGGAAATCCTCTTTAAAGAGGAAATTTCACGCCCCTAAATATGGACAGAATCGCAAATTTTAGTCATTACTGTCCGAGCGGACACTCTACTACTACAACACATAATTGATGAGATTCTTATTGGAACACTGCGGTTTGCTTCCTTTCTTCAATTCTTCAGTTTGGAAAAAAAATAACTTATGAACATTCTAAGCAGATTATCCTTCACTTTGAGCTATTCCTGCAAATTTCAATATTTTTCAAATCACTGATAGTGTCTTTTTAACATTTAAATGAGTTTTGTCTCTATCTTGGGATGAATCAGTTTCAAGGCTGAAATGTCAGGATGACAATGAGAAAAAATGCAGCCTTTCATCTGATATCAAATCGTACTAGGTCTATACTACTCTACTCTACTACGCCAAGTAAATCAGGGGTCCGCAAAGACATTGGAACTTGCACCTTTAACTATTGCTGTCACTGGAAGACAAACAAAGAACCCACACATAACCAGAAAAAAAAAAAAATGTCTGCTTAATTAGCATCAAGCAGAACTATAATTTGGCTCAGAGCCCTTGCCCTTATTCCCAGAATTGCCAAGTGTTACTACCATTAAAATAGCTATGAAAGTGTCGATGCAACAGGTTTCGGTCGGCAATATGCCAACCCTATCCAGAAACTTCTCAGATTCTAATTTACACCATGAACTTCGAATTTGTTCTTTGCACAAAACGATTTAATATTCATACAAGTGTTAACAGTTTGCGAGACGTTTTGTATTATGCTACAATGCAGTTACTCTCCCTCAAACGAGTACAACATCTTAGGATTTTTGTGACCGCATATAAAAACATTTTGTCAGACAAGAGCTCTTGTTTTTTTTTCACATTCCCATTCCCCCCCGCCCCCCCCTCACACACACACAACATTAAGGTTTAGGAACTATTTAAGCATGCATGCATGCCTGGAAAAAGTGGGAATCAAGGGGAAGGAGATTCCAGGGGAAATTATATTTGGAGGAATTTTGGTCCTAAAAGAATACATAAGAGTTTAAGGGACTTTTGAATCCTGGAGGAAAATTGCAATCTTGGTATGGTGAGGGGGGAATAAAACCTTTTTAACTCTTGAGGTTTTTAATACTAAAAGGTACAAAGAGCATTGATCCTTTAAGACAAACTTTTTTTTGCTTACAAATAATAAGCATAGTAACCTCATATCTTGCAACTCTTTCTTAGAGGCAATATCAGTGATTGCTATCAGAAAAATGAAAACAAAATAATCAAAAATCAGATTTGTGCAAACACCACATTTGAATGGAAAATTCACATCTTTGAACAATGCTGTTCTTTCTTTTATGACATTTTCAGTCACAAAAAATAACTTATGTGGAATTCACAGGACTTATCTTCATTATAAAAATTCCCTGCCAAATTCAAATATGTTGACGTCTTCAAGTCAATCACTCAGTGTTTTTAAGCACATACAATACCCCCGGGCATACAAAATCACCAGGACCTGGGACCGCAGGTTCAGGAAAAAAATTGGCAACTGCAGAAAATTTTAAAGTAAGGAAAAATAAAAAAAACACCACTAAATTTATACAAAAAGGTTCAAAGACAGGCCCAGATTGCACCAAATTGTGTCAAAATACGGGCCAGCTATAGGACTTTGTGGCTAAATGTTTGTGATGTGCACTTCATCACATATTGACAGGAAAATTTGGCCACTTTTCTTTGAAGGTCCCAGGGCAGACAGAAAAATTTTTTTTTGTAGCCTGCGGAATACCCCAGTTGCCTGGAACAAAAACGCCCACCAAAAAAAAAGAGAGAGTGCGAGAGAAAAGAACGCTGTCCGGTAAAGTACAATGTCCCATCCAACAATAGTTAAGGATGTAGTGACCCAGTCCTGCAAGATTTCCAACTTTGCTCTGACCCAAGTAACATCACAGCAGGCTTTGAAAACACTACATCTCTTTACAACTGTACCACTATGCTTTAACATGGGTGCAACAAGGCCCTAAGTGCAAAAGCTGACCTTTGTCAGAAAATTCAAGTCAAACATACTATTATGCCTAGTATTGGGTCAGTAGCTCGTTTTGGTTCTCAGGTGACACAGTACCTGGAGACTATTTCAAGAGGGCCATCTGAATCTAGTAAAGAGAACCTGAGAGGTTCTCCTATACACGCGGCAGCACACAGACGCATTACATGGCAGCTATTGCACTTACAACCTCCGTTGCACTCACGGACGATATAAATTTGCGGTTGGGGGGCAGACAAAAATATCGATTCAAACATCACCTCAAGAAACTGGTTTCCTCTCTTGTTTGACTGGACTGCGGCACTAAAGACAGTCTCACCGATGGACAGAAATGCAGGCTGGAGGTTAAGATCACAGATCTTACTGTTGTTCTCTGATTTCAACAAGAAGCCTACTTGTGCACCCATTTTTACGGTAGCATTCCGTTTAGACAAAAGTGGTTAATTTGGACTTTTAGTTATTTATTAATGTAATTTAGTGATTAAGACCCTAAGCAGCACTTTAACTATGCTAAATAGCGGATACCCATACCATACATACGTATGTTACAAAAATTTCTTCTTGATTTCATGTTATTCGAGATGAAAATCGCCCACTCTTTGGATAACACTGCCTATAAAGAGTTCCTTATGCACCCTCCTTTAATTTCTAAAGGAAACAAATTCTTTTTATTTATGGCAAAAAAACCCACTAAGGCCACATTAAAACACAAATTACATATAGCCACTGCACAAGGGCTAGTACACATAAACTCTTGCCCTTATCCCTAAATAAGTTTCTTTCTCTCTTTGATTCCAAATGTTTTTAAATGATTACTATGCATTAAATATTTTTTTTATTAATCCTCATCATACAACCACATCTATGAATGTAAACCTTAAGACTGAGGCAAAGAAATTTACTACACATATCGGCTCTGAATATCCCCATGCCAAACATTTTATCAATTTAGAAAAGGTCAAAGACGTCGCATCATTGATGTAAAAACAGTTCATCCCACAATAGAATAAACATTTCTACAATCACAGAACGATTATGACATTTGGTTTATTTGTGGCCCCCCCTGTTTGGTGTAAGAGAGAAAGATATTTTTTCTGATGCCTATATGAGAAGGAACGAATCATTTGAGATACCTTTCAACTAAATCAACACTTTTTATAACTGATCTCTTTAGATTCAAGATGGCGGCAAACCGGACCCATGGGATCATATTTTATTTGGTAACATCAAGAGTCCTGTAAGGCGATGTACTAGACATTCTAAAAATCATGATAGAATTTAGTTTTTTAAAGGGGGGTGTATGGGAACCCATGAAAATCAAGGAGGGCCTGTATTTTTTGAGGCGCAGCATAGCTTCTACGCGCCTTGCGAGCACCTAAACAGTTACCATCGCGGCGCGATTCATCGCTCGCCTTAGAAAGGATAAATTAGTTTTAAAAAAACGTTCGCTTTCGTTATACAAAACTTAAAATCCTGTACCTAACAATTGTAACCCCTTCAGACTTTATTACTGACAAAATGTTATCGTACATCATAGTCGGGCATAAATTAATGTAATTAATAATTAACCAATCAGGGCACGCAATAGCATATTGACAACATTAGTGACCTTAGCCACGCCTATTTTGTCGACACGACTTCCGGTCAAGACAAAATGAAGGCCGGATGTTCAAATTGGGACCGGCCGCGTACAATGTTGAAATGGAAAACGGCTACGTTTCAATCATTTTAAGTACGATTTCAGTTCAGAATATCTTTCACAAGCTGTGTGCACATTCCAAGCATTTTTTCCATATTCTGATTTTGGTACAAAATATGCCTGCTCTTAGCTTAGTGCACGGTCCCAATAGTAGAAATAAGCTGTTCTGGAGAGGTAGAGTACCCGAATTCGACCACCATCGATAGTGTATGTTGGTGTACACGTCATGGCATTAAATTTTCGTAACAGCCTCCACTGCAGCTCTTCTGGGATTTCAAGACGAGCTTTAACCGCTCGCCTGGCCATTTCCAAAATACAGTCCCTGATGAAATCTGATGACTAGCCTCACATTTCTGATTTTGACTCCAAAAATTGTCTAAATTTGATGTTCTCTTTACATGGCATCAATCCGTACTCATTAAAAAATTAACAAACGTACTTCTTTGGGAACTTTTTTTTGGGGAAATTAAAAAAAAAAAAAAAAAACCAACATGGTGGGGCCGTGGAGATGAACAGCTTGTTTTTTGTCTTCCGGAGCCCCTTCGGTACGCTTAAGGTACCATTTTAGAGCCCTAACCGGGCCCAGGGTTTCTCCGCCGTCCCCTCGCACCAAGGCCAGGTCCGGAAAACACCGGGCGTGGTGGAAAGACAGGGTCTGATTCTTTAGCGAGAAAAACACGCTCGTGGGAGGATGGACCACCGCGTCCTTCGACCACCGCAAGTGAGCCTCGTCAATGGACAAGGCATGTTCTCGGAACCGTGTGAAGGAGGATGGGGAGTGGAAAAAAAGAAAATAAATGAGAAGTCAGTAATGAAAGTAGGCAGGCGACAGAATTGGTATAAGGGCTGAGCGGGCAGCGGACAATGCAAGAATAGAAGAGACATCGCTCGGACAGCGACTGCCAAGAGAAGGGGCCGTCTTCCTAGATAATCCAGGAGACTGGCCCTCTCCCAGTGGCTTGCCTATCTCGGACGCTAAGAACTGGAGCACGAGCGGCGGATCCCACTCCTGAACAGTGAACAAACCGGGGGACGAACCGAATACATGCCCTTCAAGCAGATTCCTGAGGATCGGGCGTGTGGAGAGGGGGGCACTATTGCCCGTCTCTGAAGCCCTAAAAACCCGCATGGAGCGTCCCCAACGCTTTTGCGGTAGCACCCTGACTGTTGGGAACGCCCAAACCCCCTCGTGAAATTCCGTTAGGAAATCCCGATCTGCCCTACCAGCAACATACAGCGGATCGATCTCTCGATTGGCCGACAAACCATCTATAGAACTCGGCGGAGTCGAGAATCGTAAGATTCTCTAGTTGACTTCCCCCGTGCCTGAGCAGCGACGCAGCATCCTTTCAGAAAGTCCCCCGCCTGAGTGTATTGTTTTGGCGAAAATGTGCAGACATCAGGTGAGCATCTCGGATGGAACGCTCTGGGACTGACGTGTCGGCTGGAGGACGGCTTATTCAGATCCCCCCCCGCCATGAGGGAGTCCCCCACTAGCAGCTCCAAAGCCGTGGAAACCACAGCTGATCCGGCCACATGGGGCCATTAACAGAACCAGGCAATTGTCGGACCGAGCCTACCTTCTCGCGACTCTCGGTACACATCGCAAGGGGGGGAAATGCGTAGGCCACTGATCCCCGCCAATCCAACACCATTGGCTCCCGACCCACGGCTCTGGGATCTTCACTCCATGAGTAGTACGCCGGAAGCTGGTGATTCAAGGCGAAGGCGAATAGGTTCCAAGAGGGGTCGCTATAGCCTCTGAAAAATTGACCGGCAGACACTGCCGTCGGGAGTGCCATTCCACTGACGCCCCTCACCTTCGATGGCGCTGCGCCTTTCCCCTGGTCCGGCTACCCAGTGCTACATGCCAGGAGTATTGCCCGCAGCCGAGCACGGATATGATTGGCGATCCTGCATGGGCGCCTACGGCCCCGACACTTCGTAGGACCCTAGGTGGTTCTCCCACCCGACTTTGACGTGTCTTTGACAACGTCACGGAGTTTACTTCCCTGAATGGGGGGCTCCCCCCTCCAAGTTGTTGGATCCTTTCCACCAACTGAGGTCGGGGCCAGCTTCAGGGGCACCTGCAATCTGGAGGGACATTGGGGGGTACCAAGGGTCGTAAGTACCTGAGCATGTGGATCTGGATTCCCTCATGCGTAATCTGCACTAGGGAACCATCCCGTCGAGGCTGGCCAGGCGTCCCAGAAGCCGAAGCCGGAGCCTGGGCTGGGACCGACCTGCTCTCCAAGATTGCTCGGGCAAACGCCACGACCGAGGCAACTCCCTCTCTCGGCGGAGGGCCTCACCTTTACCTACAGACAGTCCAATCTCACTCCCAGAAAGTGGGGTCTCTGGACGGGCGAGACTGCGGACTTGTCGAGGTTGACGAAACCGAGAGACCTTATCTGGTCTAGCACCTCCTCACAAAGGCCTTGAAGCCTCTTGCGAAGGATGGCGCCACAAGTAGCCAGTCGTCTAAGTGGACGAAGATGAACTCCGCTACCGCCTTCACGACCCTTGTGAAGGTCCGTGGCTCGGTCGACAGGCCGAAGGATATGACCCGGAACTGGTAACCACCCCTCCTAAGGCAAAAACAGAGCAATTTCTGTGATGATTCGTGCACGCGGACGTGGAGATATGCGCTCTCAAATCCACGTGGCCCCCCCCCATCCCTTGGTTAAGGAGAATGTGGAGTAGAAGCCCTCTTGAATGGATGCGAGAGGCATATCACTTCACCATTTGGCCAGCAGGTCAGCTATCTCTTGCATGCCGCGTCCGCTAAGGCAGTGGTCTCTTGGAAGAGGGTCGAACCTCACCCCTCTGAATGGGGGAGGGCAGCTGTGCGAACTCTGTGCGGTACCCGTGGGTTGCCACATCTAGGACCCGAGGGTCCGAGTTCAGGTCTGCCTGCCACGTTCCGCGAATTCCATGAGGCGACCCAGCCTACCCATTGGAGCGAGATGGCTGTACTACTTTTGGGGGTAAGTCATAAAACGACTGTGCGTCGCCTTTACTCCCTCGGCCTTTGGGGCTGGCATCGACCTTTGCGTTTTACCTTTATATCTCTGTCTCTTACGGCTGGGTTTTACCCGCCGCTTTACCGACGGTGCTACCTCCCTGGTTCTTAAGGGCTTGGTAGCCCTGGTCGGGACGGCTGGCTGAGCGCTCCATTGAGGGTCCGGAGGCTTTGGGCCTCGGCTCCCCCGAAATGGTTTGTCGGTTTCCCCCCTTCTTTTTCCTTTCTTGCCCTGAGCCGCCTGGGTCCTGGCCTTTTGTCGCCGAAACCCTTCTTTCGCTCCAGCTCCCTAGTCTGGAGGGAAGGCCGTTGCCCTCCGAAAAGGTCTTTCCCAGGGGCGCCTCGATCATAATCCATTCACGGTAGTCCGTTGAAGTTCAAGGCCTTGGCGACCAACTGGCGTCTAGATCTCACCAACCTGGTCTCTATAAACGAGCGATGCTCGGCGATCAAGTGATTTAAGGTCCGATACCACTTTGATCGTCCCTATCATTGTCGGCTTTGGAAAGCGACCTGTCCGCTCCGTCAGGGGCCGTGCCAGGTAGCGTAGGCCTTCCCTAGGCCAGGGATTCAACTCCCGAGCCGCCATCCCGCACCGTATTCCATGGTTTAACCCGGAATGGGGCTGGTGCTCGAGATTTACCCCCCCCAGCGCCCTCGACGCCTGGGGGGAGAGTCTGAAGGGGGAAGCATCTAGAGTACCGGTCCCGAAGACATCTGCAGGAAGGCAGGCTCTGGGCCCAGAAGTGGTAACCGGGTAGGGAGTGTGCTCTTCCCGCTCCGGGAAGGCTGTCCCTAACCAGGGGGGATTCCTGTCCACTTCCCCTTCAAGAGTTAACCGAGTCAATGGTGGTCTTAAGATCACTTGACAGAGGTATAAAAGGCATGAGCTTGGCGGCTTGGGCGGACGGGGTTGTCACCCGAGATCTGACACCACCTGCGGGGGAGACGTAACTCCAAAGCAGCACGGCGTCAGAGAGGACCGCCGCGGAAAAAATGGGCCGAAAACTCTAGGGGTTAGCAGCGGTCCGAACTGACCTTCCACCGAATCGTAGGACGATGGAGGGACCCTATATTGGGTCGCACCCACTGGCTCTGCAATGGGTATCGTAATCCATGACGCATAGTTGCCTCGGCATCGGCTCCTCGGCGTGTGCCGGTGGGTTGACGCTCCCTGTGGGAGGCTTTCCGTTCCACGGGACCTGCGACCCCTGAGGGGGCGGTCTCCGGCGGAGGCGTGAGGCCGTGGAGTGCGGAGTAGCCTGCAGAGTGAACCTGTGCCTAGATGCACGGCTCTTGCGGGGCTGGTCCGATTGCTGGTTTCCTCACACACTTTGTGAGGAATGAGGAGGCAGGTACACGGTTTCGCGTGAGGCCTTGCCATTTACGAGGGGGACGGCGTTTAAGCTCGGTGGACCCAGAACAATCCTCTCGTCTAGGGCCCTTGTGAGGGGCCGACGGATGTGGATTGATCCTCCCGTACGGTCGGGAGGGAGGACCCGGTATGCGTCCACTAGACGTGGAGGTGACGCTAGGTCTCTTATGTTGTATGGTCGGGACTGGTTTGTCGCCGACCAGGTCGACGCTTCGGTCCCGTCCTGGAATACTCCGGGCGGGAGCTACGCCCGGGGTTCGGGGTCCACCCTCACTTCCGACCTGCCTGAGGCTGGTCGTTTGTAAGGGTGGAAGGGAACGTCGGACCACTCCATCCTCGACGGAGGAGCGGGAAGGGTCTACTCCGTCGGAATCCGCTCAATCCTCTTCCCCTTTTCGAGGGGAGGGGAGCGAAGCTTCATCCCGAAAAGAGTCGATATGATAGCTTCAATGATTAATAGCGTCCTCATTACCCTGTGGGAGGCGGCTTTTTTTATTAGCCGGCGAGCTCAGCCCGTTCGGGGGGAGCTTGCGTTTTGGCGGCACGGGCCTCCGGGTGGGCTCCAAGCCCTCAAGGATGAGGAAGAGCTGACCCATGACAGGGAGGGTATGCCAGTTGTCGCAATAGATTAAGAATACAGTACCCATTTGAGTTGACGGGTTTGGGTCTCCAGACAAGGCAAGTGGATTTTGTCCGGCCTATGGAGCTCCACTCCTGACCAGACGCTCGACCTGGGACTGGCTGTGAATGCCTGCCCTCAAGGGTGCTGGTCTAGGGAGGAGCGGTACCCCCGGTAGGGTCTCCGACTGGGTCTGCCATGACCTGGTCCTCCCCGAACCGTGAGTCAAACCTGGGAATGGCCTTGAATGCCTGTCCTCAAGGAGCTGGTCTAGGAAGCGACCTGGTCGGGGTCTACGGTTCTGGTCTCGACCATGACCTGGTCCTCCCCGACCGTGAGCTTGACCTGGGATGGCTTCGGATGCTGCCTGTCCTCAAGGAGCTGGTCTAGCTGTCCTCAAGGACTGGTCGGGTCTTCTCCGAACGGGTCTCGACCATGACCTGGTCCTCACCGACAGGAGCTCGACTGGGACTGGCCTGATGCATGTCCTCAAGGGAGCTTGGTCTGAGGAAGCGACCTGGTCGGGTCTCCGACCTGGGTCCTCAACCATGACCTGGTCCTCCCCGACCGGGGAGATCGACCTGGGACTGGACTAGAAGGATTCTGTCCTCAAGGGAACTGGTCGTGGAAGCGACCCGGTCGGGTCTCAGACCTGGATCCCGACCAAGACCTGGGAATCCCCGGACCGTGAGCTGACATGGGGGATGCTCGAGAGTACGCGGCCTGCGTGGGAGCTGGTTCCAGAGATTACCTCGGTACCGACCTGGTCAAGACCTTGAGTCCCGGTACCGACCTGGGCGCCTGTCTGGACTGTGAGCTCGACCTGGGGGGCCTTGGGGGCCTGCCATCGAGGAACTGGTCAGGCATCACCCTGGTCGGGGAGCTCCTGACCAGCGGTCGCCTTCGGGCGCCCTTTTGGGTCGGCCTTTTGGGCGGCCTGACGCCGAGTCAGTGACTGGATCTCCTTCTTGGCCTTCGACCTGCCCAGCTTGGCGGGGGTCGAACCCGGGGGTCTTTTTTGAGGACCGCGCACCCGGGGAGTTCTCTTTAGAGGCCTCTTCAGGAAAGAGCGGGAGATCAGACACGCCTGCGGATGTCAGGGTGGTCGAGGGGGAGCCCTTGGGCCTCTTCCCTCTGCTGGCTTCCCCCCATGGGGGGCGCCCCATTTACTGGGCCCTAGAGATGGCCTCCCTGCCGCCAGGTTCTCACGCGACTTGGCCTTTTTGGGGCCTTGAGGGCTGTCTTACGTACCTTCAAAAGGCTTGCCACCGCTCGTCTGTCCCTTTTCATCGATGGTACGAGTGGATTTTGGCAAATCGTACTTCGTTGGAAAGTACATATTGGTGTCGCTTGATAGGTCATATCTGTAAAATAGAAGTAAAGAAATTAACAGATTAGTGACCCGGGGTAAGATGGCAGAGCGAGGGGTACCCCCAAAAATAAACTGGGACCAAGACCAGACCCCGAAAGAAGTTCTATCCATCGACCGGGAACCAGTGGGGCTGCCCTTAGAGTTCTCCGACCTATGGAAGGGGGGCCCCCCTCGTCCCCTGTAAGCCCGACGGGAGAGGAGCGAACCTCGGACGTTGTCACGCCTCGTAACCAAGTCCCGACCTTGTGAGGCGAGGGAGGGGGATAGGGGGGGGGGCAGCTTCCTATGAAATCGATCATGGGATGGTTGGGGGCGTAAAGCCCCGACCTTCCGCCTCAAGTTATAGGCATTCAGCTACCCATATCCCCCCCCCCCCCCCCCGGGGACTGGGGGAGCGAAAAGGAGGGGGTCGGGGCGGACTTGCTACGATGAAACTCGGAAGGAAGGATGGCAGGGAGAGGGAGCTCCAGACCCTCAACTTCAAGTTGTAGGAATCCAGCGACCCTTCGACCCCCCCCCGCGGGACCCGAGCAATACCAGGGGGAGGGGGTCGGGATAGAGATGGGAAAAGGTCCCCAACCTTCCCGAACTCAAAAGGGAGAACCTGCGGCCCGCCAGGGCCCAGAAAAACCAGGGACTGAAGGAAGACCTTAATTAGACCCACTTCCGGTTTGAGGAGGGGGGTTCAAAACATCCTAGGGCGATGGGGAGACTATCGGTGAAAACTCCCACTAAGTGGCATTGGTTACCATTTGGGGGACCCCCACAATAGACTCAAACCTGACCCCAAAATCCCTCTCGGGACCCAGGGAACCCCCACACCTAGGATAGGCCCCGGTGGTGTGGGAGCGAGCCCAGGGGGCACAAGGCAATAAACACCAAAAAATGACTTATGGCACCACAGGCGCACCATACTGAAAGTAAAAAATGGAATTCAGCCTGAAAAGATTCGATCAGGATCTTTTTTACCATACCTAAACTAATATCATATTTTTTGGACCAAACGGAATATCGTAAAAACCACCGTTTTTTAGGCACGATGGCTTACCATATAAATACTAAACATGGCGGTATATACGGCTTTTAGAATTGTTACACTTCCTGGCCCTAGGCCTGATTTCAAGTTAACAGGTTGAGGTGAGAGAAGGCTGTAAATCACCCGTTCTTCAGCAAAACGTCCCCCATCGGTCAGAAGACGAGGATAGAAGTGGATTTAAAAGAGGGGACCGCACAAATCTCGGCTAGATAGGCGGGTCTCTTACATGAATACATTCGATATACGCAAGATAAAACATCGAAAATTTAATCAACTCGCCCCCCCCTCCGAATAACACATAAAATCTTAGGCCACTGTTTGTCTAGGATACTAAGTGCCGAATGACCGTTTCGTTCTGGTAAGTGCAGCTATTTGCCGGCAGATTGGACAGATTTATTCTGGTAGCATCACGCGATAAGCACTGCTCCCAATTGAGAAACAATTTGATAAGGTCGCGGACTCACCGCGCGGGGCGGTGATGAGGGGGTGAGTTGCCCGAAAAGAGTGCACGCTATCGGGGGACTATTTTAGCTGGGGTGCGTTTTGGTTTTGCGAAATTTTTAATGTGGTATAGAGGTTCTGGTCGAGCCCAAATGAGAACATTTGTGCAAAAGTAAGGTTCTCGCGGGAGGTAGCTATCGAGGAGCGCAGTGTATATGGTTGACATAGCATGATAAGAAGGTTCACATTCGCAAAATCTAGAGGGAGGTTTGTTCATGCAGTATCAAGCTGATAGCGCATTTAAAGCACTAAAATGATTCACTGTTGTGTTATTGGAGGAAAAATCATGAAATTGATCTAAAAAACTTTTAAACTTAAATCTAGAACTTCTAAGAACAAGGGAGGTAAGTTGATTCATGAATGAATAGCCTAAGTCAAACACCTGGGTTTTACGGGTCGAAAACACAAGAGTAAACACAAAGAACATTTTGTGAGAAATTACACCATTCCCATTACAGTAAAGAATAGGGGTAATGAGGTCACTACAAAAGTGTACATTGACATGTGCGTGCTTTCACGATCGCACACACACGATTTTGGATCATTTTCGGCATGAAGTTTTGTAGTGTACTCAGCTAATCTTGGGCTACGTATTTGATTGAACCCTCATTTTAAAGGAAAAGTAATGACTTTTCAGTGTTGAAAACAGTTTCGATTAAAATAATGACCCGTGGATAAAATGTGTGACATCTTAGCATAGAAATAGTGCAAAATTACCGCCTGGGCTTATACCCGATTATATGCTACCTCCTGTATTTTCTTTGACAATGTGGGGTGGGTAAGCCGAGGTGGACTTATACTGAGTGGTTACGGACGAAGAATTATTTTGATTGGTTACTATCACGTTATAAACTAGGTATAATGAGCCAATATAAGAGCTACTCTAAGAAAAGTGGTAGACCTAGGCATGAATGATCAAATAGAACTACCATTGATGTGACAACTGGCCACCCTGTATATGCAAATCAGAATTGTCACTCTCGTAGCTATCTAGCTTGGGGAAAAAAACAGCGGTGTTGGCAACGTGTACCTAGTAATCCAATCCCAGTCCCTAATCCCTCCCCTTGTATATACTCAAGGACAGCATGCTTTGTGACAGGGACATTCAGGTTTGGCGGTGGGCTAAAAGTTCTCACAGGTACTGTAAAAGTGGGGAATTTTCCGCATTGTAATTTTTGCGCTTTCTGCATATTTTTACTATTTTCACTTGTTTTAAATTTGCTTTCTTTTTCAGCTATTCATCCATACGACTTACACACCAAAAAATAAAATTTTCGCTGTTCTTAATTCATGCATTGCTTCAAAGTGTGCGAAACAGTGTGAAAATTAAGCGTGTATCGTTAATTTTTCCACTTTTATCGTATCTTATTTGCTCCTCCTATCACCAATTCTGTACCACTTTGAGATAGAAGAAAAGAATCATTTAATTGCTTCCAGGACAATTATGTAGAGAAGACAGACACTCAAATCTAAATTATTATGTGTGGGTCTCTGACGATTCTTGTACGTAAAGAAATTAATTCTTGGAAGTAAAATTACAATTAAAGCAATAATATGGAATTTTATTAGACAAACAACATCATCTGCTTTTTTAATCGTATGTGCTTGATGAGCATTGTTTGGGGGCGTCTTCAAGTGCATTAAGTGCCTCCACCCAATTACAAACATATATATCTGGTTTTTTTTGGGGGGTGCGAGAGGCTTGACCAACCATAACTTTAATTCCCAACAGTCCTGATGAAAATTGAATATGATAAAGTTTAATGTGAATGGTAATTGCATTATAATAAGACCAAGATTACAAATAATTCTGGTTAACCTTAAATAAACCAAATTTAGCTTATGGCATCATAATGGAAAAGAAGTCAGCCAAGATATTTTGAAGATGAGGAAAAAAATATCAAAAGTCAGATTTGATGTGGTGGGTGGTGGGGTTGAGGCTGATGATTGGGTAGTATGACTTTATAATTTTAACCCCAGCAATACCAATGAATTATCCTTTTTTATTGTTGGGTAGCCTAGTTAGCAGTAGATAATTTGAATTCCATGTATAAAACAAGATTTTTATCTATGTAGAGACGGAGGAGTGTTTTTAGTCAATCACACAAACACCGTTTTGGGAAATCATTCACTTGAATAAGGTCATTAATCCTACAAAAAACATCCTATTCGGAACACATAACAAACTCGTGACTTAGCAATCATTAGATCAGGTATGACCTTTGATGCACAGAGCTATTAAACATTGGGGTCTACCTGGGATATAGACCTAAAAAAAAAATTGTTGATTGGCTAACCCCGACCGACCCTATTTTTACCGCCAACCCTAATTATTTTTATTTTTTGTGTTGCAAAAAAGTTTTAACAAATATTTTCTTTTTTTTTTTTTTTTTTTTTTTTTAATCTTCAAAATGAACAAATTAAAAGATGTGGTTACAGAAAAAAAGGAGATGTGCCATTTGTTTGTATGTGTGTCATATTTTTGTGTGCTGGTATGTGAAACATAAAAAAAAAAAATCTTTCTGACCTACCTACCCTATTTTTTTTCTATGTTTTACGCCAATCAAAACAATTTTTTATTTTTTAGGCCTAATCAGCAACTTGATGTTACTCCTTTTTCATGGGGGGGGGGGGGGGTCAAAAATGGGCCCGTCGTTATACAGTGAAATTTATTAATTTTCTAATTTTATAGTGACCTAATGGCAGAATTTTAAATGCTTGCTGAAGGTCTTAAATTTATCTTAACACACCAACTGACTGCCTGTAACCATGAAACAGGCAAAAAATATCAAAATGTCCCTGCACCCCCCCAAAGGGGGCCCTTTGGTGGTCCCCAAGAAAAAGTGCTAAAATGACCGAACTTTGACGACGCGCCATAGCCTTTGTTGTAGTAGGGATTATCCTTTTTATTTTTTTACTAAAATTAAAAAAAAAAAAAAAAAAATCAAAATGTTAAAAATTTGTTTTGTTATTTTTATTTCTTCACATTTGAAAAATTTTTTAAATTATGAAAAGATTAGTCAAGCCTCCTTTTATTACATTTACGGATTTATATCCATAGCATGCAGCCCGTAGTTGCGCGATGATAGCCAGATCTGGAAAAAATGGCCCGTTGTTAGTGACATTTTTTCCCATTTTTAGGGGCACGTAATGGCAATATTAAATGCTGTGCTGAGGGGCGTCATGATCTTAATACACCAAATGCATGCATGCGACCATGAAACAGTCAAACTTCAATGGTGTTAATGCCACTGTAGTCCATGGAAAGTGACGCATTAAAATCAGTTATGATTCTGACGGCACAGAGCTAGTGACCATTTGGGTCTCCAATGAGATATAATCACCATTTTATGTTGCTTTTTTCATGGGGGGGTCAATCAAACATGAAATGTTCGTGCATATGAATAGGTTGTTTCAATTTATAGGGCCTATTCGACGGGGACATGTTATGAATGCTTGCTGGATGATTCTTTAAAGGAATCAATGCCAATAAACTGCATGCATTGCTGGTTCCCATGAAGCAGGCAAAAATAAGATTTTCAAACCCCCTAAAACGTTGGGACTCCTTTTGTGGTCAAGGAGAAAGTTGCTAAAATACCCAAAATTTTAAACGGATTTTGCATACCAGTGGCGTATGGTGGATTGGGAGCAGGCTGCCCCCAGGGGACACAAAATACTTTTTGGGGCAACGGGGGCTAATTGAGCAAATTCTGCCAAAAGTTAGCCCTTGCTAGTGTTTTACCATAGGCAAAATTTCTCACGGGGGCTATTTTGTGACAACTGAGGGCTAATTGCCCTTAGCCCTCATTTATTTTGTGCCCTGCCCTCCCCCCCACACAAACACACACAAATAAATTGGGAAGGGGACCAAAGGGAAGGTATAAGAAGAAAGATTGAGGAAAAAGGAAAGACAACCAAAAAGATAGACAAAAAGAGGGAAGAGAAAGGAGAGAAAGAAGAGGGAAGAGAAAGAAAAGGAGAGAAAACGTGGGAAAGAGAGGAGAATGGGAAATGAGAACGAAAAAAAAGAGGGAAGAAGAGGAGAGGAAGGGAGAAGAGGGAAAAAAAGGGAACTTTGTGCTCTGACACCTATTTTCTATCCCCTGGCTTGAAAAGCAGAGGGGGAATTGCGGCGCGGGTGCGAATGTCCGTATGTATGGGTATGGGTGTGTTCCAGTTTTGGTTCGGTTCGTTTTTTCGCGTATCCTTCGAAAAGTTTAAGTCGACTTTTTAACCATTATCATGCTTTGAGGTGTCCGATACACGATAATATCGGATCATACGCATGATAATGATAAATTGGATAATTTGCGCCCAATATTTATGGTCTCGCTATGAGTTTTAAATATTGGCTCGACTGCGTCTCGCCCAATATTTTTGCAAATAATAGCTCCGACCAATAAATTGGGCTGAATAAATCCAATTTTATTACATTATTACTGTTTTGAGAATCTTCCGCTATATTACTATAACTGATGGGAACACCAATAAAAAACAAACCTTATCAATAATCTACGCTCTCTCGAAAACGTTGGTGTCCAAATATTCCACCACTTTTGATCAATCCCCTTAACTTTCATTGATTTTAAACAGAACGCATTTCCCTAATGCAGTTATGTCTGTGCACCCTGGTAACGAGACGTTATTAAGCCGCATGCCTACACGAACCCACTGAGTAAAAACCACGTATTGGTATTCATTCCGGGGGCCCGCCATGTCGTCAAATAACACGGCATCAATTGCCGCGTGAGGCCAAGGATTACAGGCTAATTATGTTACCCCGGACATATGGTTAGAGTCAAGTGGCTAGCGTGTGGGCACAAGAATTCCGGTATAATGTCAATTTGAATCTTTTGATCATTTCAAGGACGCATTGTTTTTATTACTAGCGAGATGGCAATTCTTTCGGCTGGTGGAAGTAGATTTTCAACAATAAATGGACTGATTAAAGCAAGGTGTGGATAGTGCCCACCCCGGGAGAGTACAGCCGCGCTGTTGGAGTAGATTTTCAGGTCAGTTAAAGCATAAGGTAATTTGCTTGATCCAGTGTCAGTTACAGTAGCATATTCAATTTCATGGCCATGGCAGGCATGGATGGTACACAATCTGACTTGTTGTACTTGAGTCTTGGTAGCAAAGAACAACTCGCGGAAATCTTGAAGTGAAAACAATTTTTGTTGAGTCGCCACGACGACGGATAGAGTAATTAAAAACTGGATCTCATATAAAAACATCAGATCGGCGATAATTCGTTCATCTGAAGAGGTGACAGTGTAGACAGGGGATTGGAAGTTATTTCGACAGATACAATATTGGCCCAAGTCATGAACTGGCCGCTTAAAGTTTTAAAATGAACTGTGTTGTGTATAGTAATATAGGACACACCCCAGATTTCAAAACATAATAATGATAAATTCGATTTTTTTTCGCCCAATACCCAAATATTGTCTCGCTAGAGTTGAAAAAATATTGGGCTCGACTGCGTCTCGCCCAAATTTTTTTTCAACTCATAGCTTGACCAATAAATTTGGGTGGTACGGCGCGACCAGTTAAAGAATCCAATTTTATACCATATTAGTTTTGAGAATTTCGTTCCTATATTACTATACAACATGGTGGGAGGAAACCAATAATCCAAAAACAAAACATTCTCAATAATCTACGCTCTCTCAAACTTAGGTGTCCAAATACTTCACCAATTTGGATCAATCCCCCTTAACTTTATGAATTTAAAGAGAACGCATTCCTAATGCAGTTTATGTCTGTGTGCACCTGGTAACGCGACAATGTACGGCGCATGCGTACACGAACCTCCACGGTAAACCAATTTGGTATCATACGGTTGGCCCGTCATGTTCGTTGAATAACATGGCATAATGCCACGTGACGGCTAAGAGTAAGGCTAATTATGTACCCCGGACAGTAGTTAGCGTTAAGTGGTAGCGTGTGCACATGGAATTAGTCATGTCATGTCAATTTTGATCGATCATGTAAAGGACGCGTTTGTTTTTATTTTGACCTTGCAAGAGACTAATTTTCTGCTGGTTGGGTGAAGGGAGATTTTCAACAATAAATGGATTGATTAAAGGTTGGGATAGTTTGGCCCACCACCGGGAGAGTTACAGCCGCGCTGTGTTGAGTAAAGTAAAGATTTCAGTCAGGTGAAAAGCATTAAGGTATCGCTTGATCCAGTGTCAGTACAGTAGGCAATGTGGCCATGAACTGTTGTACTTTCAGTTACGTAGTCTAGGCAAAAGAGAAAATCGCGGAAATCTTGAAGTTTGAAACAATTTTTGTTGACGTATGCAACGATGACGGAGATAATAACAGCTGAGATCTCTATAAACATCAGATCGGCGATTAGAATGAAAAATCGTCATCTGAAGAGGTGTGACGGTATAGACAGGTTGATTGTTATTTTGACAGAGACAATTTGGCCAAGTTAAGGCATGGCCAAGCTAAATGAACTGTGTTATAGTAATATAGGACACAAGATCTCAAACATAATATGATAAAAAAATTAGATCTTGTTTGCGCCCAATACCCAAATTATGGTCGCTATGAGTTGAAAAAAATATTGCCGGACTGCGTCTCGCCCACTATTTTTTTCCACTCATAGCTTGACCAATAAATTTGGGGTATTGGACTTTAAGAATCCAATTTTGTACCAGACTTGGGGTTAAGGTACAATAGGGGTTCCTTCATGTGTGGATGATGTCAAAGGTCATGGACCAAGGTCAAAGGTCATCTGAGGTCATGTTCCAGACTGCCATCTTGCCAGGGGATGACGCAAGTTTACTTGCTGTATTTTTAGCTTGGCCATTTTTGAGCCCCCCCCCCCCAAATGAAAACAAACGGAGTAACACCAAATTGCTGATTATTCGCCAGCGAAGTGTTACGTGTAATCTGGTCGTTACTATATCAACTAGATCACGCTTTTGAGTCCTGCACCACGATCGAAATGATCACTACACAAAGTCTATGGCGTGCAATAACATTCCAAAAGGTGTGTGATCCAGTAACTAGGGAGTTATGTAACCACTTCGATGGCAAATATCCCAGGTGAGACCAAAATGGTCAATAGCTCAGTGCAATACAAAGGTCATAACTGATTTTTTGTGGAGATAATACACCGATAAAATGGCACTTCAAAATGCACAGTTGTCACCTAATATTACCCAATTTTGCTTACAGTAACAACATTTTGACGGGCTGCCATATGAGAATGGAAAGGAATATGAATCTTCTGTTTGTGCCCTCCCCTTAGTTGCCACACAAAACTATCCCTGAGCAGAGTTAGAGCAAAATCCAAGATATATGGTGAACTCCCTTCCAGTTTTGGCATGGAAACCTGAAATGAATTCATTCATAATTGTAGTGTGTAACCTGCTGAAATTAGTTTTTGACAATTATCTCAAAAACCATGAACTTTTAGATACAAAAATGTATTACTAGTCCCCCATAATGTGGCCATTGCGCACATTTTGAGTGGTCTCACAACCTCCTTGGTCCAACGGTTCTGTAGATACAGTCAGCAGTACTTCACTCAAAAAGGGGCGTGACCCCCCAAAAGGGGGCGTGGCCATTTCAGCTATTTCGGCGTCAGTGGGAATTATGTTACCAACCAAATATTGTTCCTGGACCTTCAATTAGTGGATTCCTGAAGAGTTTAGCTCTGGACATATAATGCATACAAAAAACCACCATGAGCTACTAGAGTAACCAGCGTTTTTACATGCGTGCACAAAATCTTGACGCGGGCGTAAAAGCTGCGTCAAGTTTATGACATCACTGCACGGAGGTAGAGAAATGGACTATAGAGGGTTAAAAGTTACCTTCTCCCCATTCCATTTGATTCTTGGATTTACAAAAAAATATCTGAAAATTATCTTTATTTTATGCTAAGAATTTGTGTCAAAAGCAAGCTTCTTCATTCTTGTGGCAAAACAATTGTGGCAGAGTGCTCCCAGGGATGACATGGGAAGAAATGGATTTGGATCAATTTTGGGGAATTGCAACTTCTAGTGGAAGTCAGAACTAAACAAGGTAAATCAAGCTATTTGACAGTATCCCAAACACATTCTATGGCGTGCACACTTATGTCATCAATGCATTATGCTCATATCATATGTCATGTTCCACCAAAGCCTTTTGTTTTAAAAACCTTGCAAATGAAAAACAAACATGCTTTTAGTGACAGTCCCATACAACGGATGGGATTAGAGACTAAAAAGAACTTTTGTTCCATAGAACAATGTTTCTAGACCTTCAGTTTTTGAGCAGTGCCCAAGTGTTTGTGATAGTGATAGTGGATAGTTACTTTAAATACCAATTATGGGCTGGTATTTAAAGGAGTGTAACTTTAGATCAGGGTTTAAACCACGGTTAGACGGGTTTTAGTCATACAAGAGTTTAACTTTAGACAGGGTTAAAACCACGGTTAGACGGGTTAGTCATACAAGAGTTTAACTTTAGACCAGGGTTATTAAACACGGTTACGAAGGTTGGTTAGTCATACAAAAGTGGACCTGTTGCCTTTTAATTACGGTTATGCAGGGCTTGGAAAAAAATGCATATTCCCCGGGAAGAGCATAATCACAATTCCCATGGATTTCCCACCATTTCTTAGGTATTTCTTGGTCTCGAAAAGTCAAAATTTCCCCAAACTGGTCAAATTTCCCGGGAGGAGCTTCCTAGATTACCCACTTTTTCCCACCATGGTTAAATGGAACCATAAGGAGTGAAATTTTCTCACCCGTAACAGCGCATTTTTAGAGTATGTTGGAAGGGAAAAGGTCCACTCATGTAGGACACCCTGGTTTGAAACCTGGACTAAAGTTAGATTCCTTTTCATTATTCAGCCAATGTGTTCAGGGACAAACAATGGAAAACAAAAAGCAAATGCAAGAAAAACAAAGGCATATACTTTTGAAAAAATGTTAGTCCCCAAACAAATGAATACATAAACAAAACATGGTCCACTAAAAATGTATAACATTACAATGTTCGAAGGAGCAAATAAGAAACTGAAGATAAAGCATCATCAAAACACATGTTAATGTGTGCAAAAACTAAGTGTACATGTTACAAGTAAAAAAAAAAAAAAACCAGATTTCATTTATAACAAGGCGAACTCGTATTACCGATGAGTAAAATATGGCCCCGCCGAATATCGCGAACACTAACATGAGATAAATGCATACAATGCCCCACCCCCTCCCCAACCACCCTGCAAAACAACACCCGCAACACCCACCCCCTCCCCAGCAGCCCACAACTCCCACAAACCTGCAACACCCCACCCCATCGCCAACACCACCACCCCCTTCCAACACTCTGCAAAACACCCCACCTGACAACACCCCACCCCTCCTTAACCCCTCAACACCCCAACACACCCCCCCCCCCCCCCCCGAACACCCCACACCCACCCAGTGAATACCCCGTAACAAAGTCCTCCCCTTAACAACACCCCACAACATGCCACTCACTACCCAACCACCCTCCCCCTCCCAAAACACCCCGTAATACTCCAACCCCTACTCCCAACACCCGTAACACCCCCTCCCCAACAACAGGCAAACCCACCCCTCCCCTACACCCATCCAAAACAAAACATCCCCTTCCCCAACACACATCCCCTCCCCAAAAAAGACCCCACAAACAACCACCCTATCCTTAGCGCCATATCCTAACTTAAGGACTTTGCTGAGTACAACATATAAGTAGAAGTACCACCCTCCCCAACAATCCACAACTCCACGCACCCCGCAACACCCCACCCCCTCCCCTATGGGATGTAATTATGTAGCGAAGGAATTTGCCTATCCGAACATACGTTTTCAGAGATACAGAATTATCTATTTAATTATCTCTTTGCATACCTAATCCGCATCTATCACATAACTTTAAAATTGCTAAAAATATGTGCCCGCATGATAGGCTTCAGCAGCGCAAGATTTTTGAGTATCCGATGTACCGTTCAAAATATGGCAATTATTCTGTTTTTGCATATGTTTAAATTTAGCTCTTTCATACGTAATTTGCCCGAATACGCCCAAAATCTAATCAGTGAAGAACTCTTCAGTCCGTCTTCCTCTCCGACAAGTTGACAATTATAAGTGCCTTACGGAACTCCAGAAAAACTTGTACACATAGGCCTTGAAGGAAAATTCATAACTATGCAATTAGATACTTAATTAGCATATTTAACGTCCAAAAAATCAAATCGGCCAGAACTCATCAACCCACTTCTTTCCACCAGTTACATGCATTGTCGCCCTTATTGAACTCCAGATAGATTGTTACAACATGGGTTACCATTTTTATCAAGGACGACGAACGACGCTGCTCATTTCATGTCCCCGTTCCGAACTCCTTCAGCGGGGACATTTTAGGAACAAACTGTCATTTGGATCAGAATTCATAGGGTTTTTGCGGTTTTGAAAAGCTAAGTAATAAACAACACATTTTAAAATGTTAATTTGCATAAATGTTTAATTTAAAGACCTGAAAATTAGGGATGCCTTTTATAGGTTAGTTTTTTTTTTAAGTTGTTGTTTTTTTATTTATGTATTAAAAGACATGAATGCAAAGGTCAAGGGAAATGCCAATATTCTTAAAGGCCATAGAATTACCTGTACTTGTGGCAGCACAAACTACCAATAGCACATGGAGAGTTTGCATGTCTTGACCCAATTTTGTAGACATTTATGTGGTTTGTTGATGTCCGCATTCTACAGCGAAACATGAAACCAAATCCAGAGTGCACTTATAGATGATGTGCTGATTTATAAAGGTGTAGCTTATCTGTGTTACATCATCCGGAGTTGGTCTCTTGGCTTTTTTTTCAGATGGTGTTTTGAATCAATCCCACAATGCATTCCAATGTGCCTATACTGTACTGTACTCTGGTACTGTACTAAACACATGTCAGTACTTAAGGATAAAGTGTAAAAGAAGATAAGAAGCACAGGACATTTCATAATCATGCAAAAAAAATCCCTAAGTACTAGCACCTTGTGGCCTAAAATGACTGTAAAAGTCAGGGTCATGTGTTAAGAATATGATTTTTGTGGGATCACATGACCTTATTGGCCGAAATTTCCCAAACTGGTGCATTATGGGATTGACACAATACACTCTGGATTTTTTATAGACTGCATGCTTTTCAATTTGTTGTGAGACGCGTGTTTATTGTTCTAACCTACTTAAATGTGATAACATAGCTACCTAACTTGCACTTTGCTACTTGGTGTTAACAGGAATATTCCAAAGTACTGATAGCTACGAGCATTCTCCATTCATACTGGGCCATCACTAGGATGACATTCAGAGCTTTGGTGGAGTACGTCTATATCATTAGCGTAACATCTGGGTGGGAGGGAGGGGCTTCCCCTATACGGGGTTTGAAAGGGAAATTCAGCTCAAACTGCGGGAAAAGGTGGTGCAGAAACGAAAGCGTTCGCCGAAGTGGCGACTAACCCAAAGTGTACAAGTTGTGTGCAGGGGGGAAATGAGGGAAAAGAAAAAAGAAAGACAGATGGAGGGACGTTGAAGGTGTATGTGCCTCATCAATCCGTATTTGCACGGGGCCAAGATGATCTCCCCCAGGAAATTTATGATATTCCACAGAGAAAAACAATCCGTTAAGAAGCCCCCCTGGTCCTATACTGTTGGGTACTAATTAATCATCTTGCGAAAATCTATTGTTGCACGTATAGGTTTAGATCTAGCTATTGTTCTTTTAATATCAGTTAAAAGACACAGACTTCATGGGGATTAAAATATATCGGCAACTCTACCAGCCCTGGCTGGTTACGTCAATTGGCAAGAGCGCCAATCTAGTAATACGGAGGTTATCGGTTCAAATATCCTGTAAGTGCACATTTTTTTCCAACATTTTCATTCACTGGCCATTTCCAGGAAAACATTAAATAAAAAACATCGCCGTCCCCGGACCACGAGTGTCGTCTGCCGCACATTTTGTGAAGGAGCCAAGGAAGGTCCGAGGTTCACATGAGGTCAAGAGGGTCACATGAGGGTCGTCCAACATGTCACACCCAACCCAGGCCCTCCTTTCCAACCAAGTTACATCATCATCGCCCTTATGGACTCATAACGGCTGAAATATATTAAGGGTTAAAATTTTGACCAGAGACACAGATGCACAGACAGACAACGACCCAGAGTAAGCCCTTTGTGCCTTCCTACAATGCCTTGGCAAAGACGACACAAAAAGGTCATCTTTGTCTGCAAGAAATAAGTACCAGGGTAGTTAAAAAAGTCCAACCAATGTGAATTTCAGACATGTATTAAAATAGTCTTTCTGATGCTATCGGCCAGAAAAGCGATGACATCTTGGACTTAATACAAATAAGAAATTAAATCTATCACTCCTCTACCAGCCCCTGCCTCAATTGGCAATTGATATTTTTTTTAAAAAAAAAAAAAGGAAATCTGTCATGATTTCTGAATAGTTTGGAAACTTTGGTATGGATGAAAGCTTAAGTAACGTAGATTACATAGAAATCAAAATAGTTGAAAATTGTCGCCATTTGTTTGAGTATTTGCCCTTTTAATTTTCCGCCCAATAGCTTACTCGAAACGATTCCGACAAATCCACATCGCAGGCAAATGGTGACGTCAAGTGATGACCATCCATAATTTACGTCGTGTGACCATCATATCGAGTGTTGCCACTATAATATTAAAACACAACAAATGAAACACACTATGTCATTCTGGTTCAACTTATTTTCTAATTTGTAATTATTACTCTCTTATTATCCATAATCTTACAGTGTCAGCAAAACCATTCCAGTCCACCCGAGTTTTTGGTCCATCACTTTGACGTCACGAGGATCAAAATTGGGCGGTTTTGATCAATGAACCGTGAGCGAAAATCTGCCCTTTCTTCGTATGTCAGAAAAGCAAAAATTAAAAAAAAAAAAAAACTTTGTTAATTTTACATCAAATTGGTATTATTTTTTTTCGGAGAATGTGGATGTATGTACATATATTTTATGAATGTACGTCAACTGAGCTTGACAAAAATCCTTGGACATATTTCCCTTTAAAATGAATTTTGAAACAAAAAACTGAAAAACTCGTTCCCCACATTTCCCAGAGGTTGGCAACTTCAAAAGTCTGCTCCAAACCCTAAAAAACTCTTCAAACATCTCGTCTTCCCCAGACTAGAAAGTGGGAGTCTCAGTTATGATTCCCACTAAAGGGAGCAAAAGGCAGCTCTCTGGATGCAAAACCATTAAATATCTAAATAAAGTCAACCCACTTGGGACGAAACTGCTGTATTCCCTGATAAAATAACACTCTTTGATTGCAACCTTCCAGACAAGCTCACATTGGGAGCCATTTGACAATGGCTATGACGTCAATGGATAGCTATGAATGTTAGCATATAGCTACTACTAGGGCCCTTAGTTCCCTACATGGTGATGTTAGGAATAAGGCATGATGTAGCGCATTCGGGATATAATTGCATGCCTTGGACACATAATAAAATTAACATATGCATGTAGCAGGGCCACGTGAGCAATGAGCGTCGTTAACCCGGTGCTCACAGTGGGCCCGCCTTATCCTATATTACTTTATTAATGCTCCAAAGCATGCAAGTATCGCCCGAATGCACTCCACTCATGCCATATCTGTCCATAAACCACTTAGCATTATTTTACACCATTTAGAACATAAATACAATATTAATAACTACCTCTTTCTGATATCTTTTGATGACTTTTCAAATTTTGTCTGATACAAATGGAACGTAAGCGATTACGCATTAGTCACTCTTCCTTCACCATCGGATTTGGATGAATAAGCGCGTTCGATTTACTGCCTTAATTATTCATTAAGTTCTGGATGTATCGCATCTATTTGTAGCTTTTGTATAGGTCAAATTGGGGTTATTAACACCGCGGATTTTAAAAAATAGATAATTTTGTTTTTTGAAAATTTTACCTCTGTTATTTTATTGGTTGCTTGTTTTTTTAACACTCATAGAAATGATGACTCTGTAGTGAGTATCTGATTCTTTCCCCATTCTTAAAGCCACATAACCTGGGAGGTTGTGGAAATAAACGTTCTGGCCTTGGTAATATTGCATTACCATTGCAATTGAACTGTTCAAGTGCTTTCACTTGAGGGGAAGTCAATGCATGCGTGCTGGCGTGCATTATTCAATTCTATGGTGTTGATAATGCCCCCTTATTAATGCCCCATGCCTAACGTGGAGATACGAAAAAACCTTGTTTAAAACCACATTTAGCCATCCACATGCCTTAAAGGTCAACGATAGATTTCACTATCAGGTGTCCCTACAAAACTCGAAAGTCTGTAATTTTTGCCCTGCTGTAAAAGCATTCCATCAAAAAATATCCCATCTGAACGGATAAGCTGAAAGTTTTTTTTTTTACAGAAATTGTGAAATGCCTAATTTCGCGATAGGACAAATACGAAATTCAGCTTTGTATATATTGAATATTACAATCAAAATCAACTTTTTCTTTCTCTGTTTTAGAAACATTTCTGTAGCAAAACACAAGGTAAGCAATCTATTAGTGTCTAATCTTGAAATTACTATTACGACTCAGTTATTTGGTTGCCATCAAAATCTTCGTTTCACACCTTTACCTAGCTACTAGGGCCATTAGTTCCCTACCTGAGCGATCTATGGAAAATTTGTTCGCCTAACGTGTAGATACGAAAACATTAACATTTAGCCCAACTCACAGCTCAATGACCTAGACCTTTGTGTGTGACCTTTGACCTTGTATGTAACCTTGACCTTGGTATGTGACATTTACCTCATTAATATCTCCAGTCCATTGTTGTGTTTTTTCCATCTAGTACAAAAAACCCATTTATAATTCAAGTTCATCAATGCCAGATGGGATGGGATTGGAATTAAATTTTCAAAAGTATGATATGATACTTTAACAATCGACACAATTGTTTTCAAAATCCAAAGCCTACAAAATTTAGAAGTTCTTGGTCCGTAGTCTCTGAATGTACATCTCGGCACCGATGGAATTGTCACACTATTAACAGACTATGATAACAACACTGCTACTCTGCACACGTGGATCTGGTCCACATACTATATCCAAAACCATATCCATTTAACATTAGTGCCCAGTTGATGACTTTTCAATTTTACTATTTTTTTCTTTTTTTGATTTTTTCTCTTTTTCTCTATTGTTCTCATCTCAATTTTTTTTTTCACTTGCACCAACATTACTCCACTGTGATTTCTTGCCAGCGGGCACACCCATACGGAACAATAGGTAAGGCTATTTCGCATTATTCCTGTTGTTTAATCGCCTATTGGTTTTCTTATCCTAAATCAATCCCAGCATAGCAACTAATGAAAACAAACATAACACCCCTTTATTAAGATTCAGAAATTTGTCCAAAAGACTGTCAGACAGCATATCCATACGGCACAATTCCAAGATTTTGTTTTACTCTCAGGAACGATCATTATTTAACCCCTTTTCCACCATGAGTTTGTTTCACACACAAGAATGCATCCTTAAGACTTCCTTTGGAGATTGGGCTGGTGGTTAACCCAAGGGGGTGAAACGCATTCAAAAACCAGTCGTCGTGCTGGGCGCTGACCTTTTGAATATTGCACGTAATAATTATCAGTTTGGGTGTTTGTATACACACATAATGTCAATTTTTTCCCCCCCCCCGATACAAACAATCAAACCGCCAAAATATCATTTTTGGATTTGGGTGTCTATTGGGTGGTTAATTTTGTCCCTACCCATGGGCCATCAAAGGGGGGGGGGGGGCGAATGAAATGACACATCAGTCGTCTTGAATTTAAATACACCGCCTCAATGATTACATATTTTCACCTAAGGCGCATTGCATTTGAGAAAAAAGAGTATCTATCACCAATGATCCAGTACACTATTATACACCTTGTCCACCTCTAACCCATACATTATTTGTCTCACTACCGATTAAGTGTAGCCAAAGCTGCCCCCACAGTATGTGGAAGAACCGGAGGCAGCCATTGCTTTCGTATTGTTGGTACTCTAGGTTTTTCTTTGTGTCGGCAAAACATGCGAGACTGTGAATTTCTAAAGATTAAGGAACGTTTTTCCTCTCTATCTATATAGAACCGCTTTGGGGTTTACACGTCCTCACTTGCTGTGCATGCACGCGTCCGGGGTTTGAATAGGGTATACTTCCACCTAGGTTTAAGAGCAAACTGTTTCCAATTCATGTTTGCTTTCAAAGGTGTTCTCGTTTTCCTTTCTCCAAAAAAACAGGTCTGATTCTAAAATCACAATTCTCCCTATGCACCAGTTTTTGGTGTTTGGTTATTCCCTCCTTCAATGTTCTGAGTGAGCGTTTTTTAAGGTCCATAGCACGATTGTTAATAGCCTCATCCCCAGGACATCCCAGATTCTACTGAATTTTCAAGATATATATTTTGTCTGAAGAAAGCTAGTTTTTCCTTCTCATTTACCCCTGTTGATCGTAATGCTAAAAGATGTTTTCAAATGTTTAAATTATCTTACTACAAAAACCAACTTTGTGGGTTGTTTGTTTGTTTGTTTGTCCGGCTATGCGTTTCGCGTCCTTTAACATACATATCACATTTGGTAATGGTGGTAGAGCTTCCGACGTACGAGGTTTTGTGGTCATCGGTTTTCGAGGGTCATTGGGTGGTCAAAGGTCATCCAGGGTCATCTGTGTACCTTGGCCTAGCGGGGGCCCGCGCGCTCGCGGTGGCGATGCACTAGTATGAGATCAAATAAAGTGGTTTGCTACTCTTTTTTACCCAGAGGGCTTACTAATGTTTTAGCTCGCATATCACAACAGATTGAAATATTATGTACTTTACAAATTAATGCATTGGGGAGTTCTGTCTTCCAGGCCTGCAACCAGGATTTTTTAGGAAGGGGCGACTTTCTTTTTTAAAAAAGGGGAGGGGGCCACATTTTGGCCACATGGAACTTTTTTTTAACCAAAATTTTAACCTTTTTTTCGAACCACTCTGTTTTCTTGATTTCCATTTTTTTAGATCTCTGAGGAAAGCACATCCCCTCCCCTCAAAAAATTAACAAAAATTTAATCCTTTAGAGGAAAGATATTTAAGTGAAGTTTTTGGAGGCCATTGAGATTCCTAAAAGAAAAACCAAACACTAAGTACAATCTGTTAAAATATTTCCAATAGGACAAAAGATAAGGCTTCGATTTCCGTTTAATTGTATAAATGTTTAAAACAGAACTTTTTCGAACCTTTTTAAACTTTAAAAAAAAACGTTAATGGAACGCCTAGCGAGATCTTTACCTCGCTGCCAGTCGGCATCAAAACAGGCTAGCCCATCGGATTCGCCTGGTAGCTTTGCTTTATAATGCAGTCAATACTTCATCTATTAATTTTCTAACTTAATCAAGGTGTCAGTTTTATATTTATATTACAATAAATTATCAACATATTTTATGTACATGTTATTTAAAAGTTGACTTTCATTGTACATTTCACCACACATCGGCATTCCGTGCAATTTGATTTCAGCATCTTGATTTTTTTTGGCAGCCGCCGCGCGATATTAAGCGTGCGGACTGGCTAACTCACTTCGGCAAGCCCTACTTCGGCAAGAGAAGCCCATCACCCACCTCCCCCACGTACGTGCATGCCTTGCTGAACAACACCTTCTTTTTGGTAGGCGTCGGTAAGTTTGCCTGACCTACCGCGGCGAATACTCCAAAAATTGGGGTTGCCTGATTTCTTTTCTATTATTTTAGATGTTTTCACCTTGTTTTGCATCAAAATTGTGACGATGGTACTTATTAAGAATTTTTGTACTCATTTGTGCGATTTATTTAGTGATGGAAAATGTGCTTTCTTTATTGAATTTCGTCGCGAACATTTTGGGTATGACGTAAGCTTTCCCGTTTAACAAAAAACCGTTTTGCACCTAGTACTATCCTTTAAACGGCCGGCTGGCGTTTAAACGTTTAAACAAACCGTTTAGAATCGACAGTCCTAAAAGATATAACTATAAAAAAATTTGTCATTCCCTTGCAAGGCAAGCCTCCATGTTGAACATGCCACAGATACCATATAAAAGTATTTATTTTTAATAAACCGCATTCCTGTGTGACTTTCGACTATTGTGCTGTGCATAAGTGAGACAGACGGAGGATGTCAAAACAATAGGCTAAGAAATGCGATGCATATATACCAATGATAGAAAAAGAACTGATGCCGTGAATCTAGGTGAAAGGTGGTAAGGTTAAGTCTACATAGGGAAATGGGTTTTTTTTGCTAATTTTATACCCGATGAAAGTTCAGAAACAAAAGGAAATCCTTTTCTGTTGGTCTTTGTGTCCTTATACTCCGATTTCAAAATTCTTTGGCTCCTTCCTGGAATCCTTTTGCTTTCTTTTTCTTCTTTGCTTCTTTTTCCTCCCCCAAAGGGCTAATTATGGAATTATTCACATTTTTGGATGAATTCTTTATTACAATTGTTGCCTTGGTGCCCATTACACCCCGGTATAAATTTCCTAAAAAATCTGTCGTGCTCTTTTCAATAACGGGAGCAGAATATCATAGGGGCTTATTTAAGGAGTTGGTTTACCCCCACTACAGAAAATGTTTAACAACATTTGGTAGTTTTGTATGGCCCTCTACATCATGCTAGTAAGGTATACTCTCAAATTGTGGTATCACGTTTTCATAGGGCCAATGTAAAGTTTCACAGGGTGTCAAATTTTTAAAATGCTCCCATCAAGTTGACATGTGATTGAGGAGGAGCTGGGACCCAGTCAAACATCATCGTTATCCCTCACTACAGAAAGGTTTTGACACCTTTGCTAGTAAGTATGGACCCTCTACATCATGCTTTGTAGGTGTACTCCAAATTTGGGGTTCACTTTTTCATGTAGGGGTCATTTAAGTTTACAACAAACGGGGTCGATTTTTTAAAATGCTCCAATTCATGTTGAAATGTATTCCAGATTGTCCGTCTATTCATAAGGATTCCAAAAAATGTATAGCTTGTACCATCTATGAGACCATTGGTTTGGGAGTTATAGGGTAAAAATGGCTATGTTTCTTTCTATTTCTATTTGTACAGGGGCAAAATCAGAATTTGCTCCACTTTTGGTAAAATTGAAAAAGTTTGTTCATCTAGCTAATATGTGTCAAAACAAAGGACTAATGTACCATCTGCAATGTATAATTACCATGTTTAAATATAAAATAGGTCATAGGGCAACTAATAATAATAATCTAACATAATAATCAAGGTTTTTATTTTAATCCAAATCGTGGCCTGTAGACCAAATTGCTAGAGACTTTACAACTTAATAATGACTAGACAGAACACTGCAACTTGGAGGCAGCGCTTAAACAAAGCGCCATATTGCAACATTCAACACATTACACAAGCACACACCGGTGGGTAGTGCACGCTTCCATGGTTCATTTGCCCATTTCAAATGAACCAATGGAGAACGTGCATCAGGTGTTTTAAATCAATATCTGGTTATACAAATCAAATCCCAAATGGAGTTTCCGAAATAAATCCAGCAAGTGGCCCCACTGAGATTCGATCCAGGCCCTTTGCGCCAGAGGTAAGCTTGCTAAACGCTAGACCACGCCACTTCCATAATAGCCACACAAGCCATAATCCAATTGGTGTTGACATTCTTTGACCCTTTATCTCCGAAGTAAAAACACTTAACATAGTCAAACTATACTTTTTTAGGAGTCCTCTACCTCAGGAATAATTTGCAGTATTTAAAATATAATAGAGTACTCCTGTAATGTTGACCCCTGTACAACTTGATATTGTACCTTTTTTAAACCTTTTTTTGTCATTTTAAAACCCATACTCCAAAACCAATGGTCAGGTGGTACAAACTATACATTTTTGTGTGAATCCTTATGCTAGACGGACATATGCATACAGTTTCACCATGATTGGAGCATTTTAATTTTAAAAATTGACCCCTTTGTAAACTTTAAGACACTATCAGCGATTTGCTAAATCAGAAAATCGAAAAAATCATCCAAAAATCAGATTTTTGCATTATGTACAAGTACAGGTATCCTAACATAGCCCTGCAAATGAATAAGACCAGAAGCACCTATAATGACAAATCAGAAATTAGTCTTACGTCCGTTCGGACACTTATACAACACTATTGAATGGGAATCGTATCATGGAACCCTGCCTTTTTCTTCTGCTGTCCCCTCCTTTCTTCACTTCTCCAGGTGGAAACGGTACTTATGATCTACAACAGACTTAGCCTTCCACTTTGAAGCTATTCCTGCAATTTCAATATTTTTCCAATGCATTTGTTGTCTTTAAATTGCCCCGCCCATTTGAAAAGTGATACCACAATTTGAAAGTACTACCTACCAAGCAGTGATGTAGAGGGTCCATACTAAGTCCATAATGTTCAAACATTTTCTTAATGGAGTGAATCTTAATCGGCCCCTATGATATCTGCTCCTCCTTTAATAGGTCATAGTGTCCGTCTAATTCAACTCACAGATTTCCAAAAATTTATATTTTTGTATACCACCTACGACCATTGGGTTTGGAGTATAGGGTTAAAAATGAACAAAAATGGTAAAAAGGTTAATCTCAATTTTGTACCGGGTCAACATAAAAGTTAATGCTGAATTATATTTTAAATACTTGCAAATAATTGCCTGAGGTACGATGACTCCTGAAAGGTATAGTTTTATTATGGTTAAATTCTTACCCGTTACTTAATGGATCCGGTCAAGAGGTCAACACAACACCCAATTGATTATGTGGCCCTATGAACCTATTTGGTCCCATAACATGTACTATGCATTGCGATGGTACAAACTATTCCTTATTTTGACACATTAAGCTAGATGAACAACTTATTTCACTTTTAACCAAGATTGGGCAATTTTGATTTTGACCCCCATGTAACACTATGAGTTTACAATATGCTCATCCCCAAGGACACAGTTCATTCTATTCTTTTTACAAACTTCTTGCATTCACACAATGAACTGTAATCTCCTCTAATGTGAAGTTATATAGCAGAGGTCATGCCTTATTTTCTAGTGAACAGACTCTAATTACCTGGGCGCTTTTCTTCTGCCAGGGTGGTCTACATGCCACAGCGCTGAGTGATAGGTAAGCACCTGTAGTAGTACTCTGCCTCTGCCACAGTAAACTTCTTCTGCCAACCATCTCGACGCAAGACCAGAGACAACTTCCTTGCTTCCTGCAGGAAAAGGTCCATGTACCTTAAATAGACATGAGATTTCCGAAAGAAAGCGCCCCCCAATTTTTGTCGGACCCCGTTTTTTTTACATATTTGGAATGCCTTACCATGTATTAGATCACACACACCTGAAGTGAATAAGCCGAATACGTCAAAAAGGCAAAGAATGGTTTTCTATGGTGAACATTACGATAGCGGGCAAGTTAAAACAAGGTTTTGGCGGTTGTCTTTACACCGGTTTGTCCATAACCTTCCGAAACGTTCCGTCGGTAGGTGGGTCTACACCAATCCGCTAATTTGAAATGCGTATCCTAAAAAATCTCCTCCTCACTTTTAAAAGGCTTTCTTCTTACAATATTTAGGCTGTATTTCTGAAAAGGGAATCTAACTTTCAGACCCAGATTTAAACCAGTGTTGTTCTACTTTGAGTGGACTCTTGCCCTTCCAACATAAAAAAAATAACACAATTATAACATACTCTAAAAATTTGGCTCTAATGGGTTGATAAAATTACTCATGGATTGTCATTTCCGACCCATCCATGAGGAATTTTCTCACCCGTTACATACAAAATAACTTTCACAAGTATTTTTTAAATGAAAAAAGTCCCCTAATTTTTGTTTCACACATGTTTCATATGGAAATAACTTATTTGTTTTTTAAATATATCAGTGCTGTTGTTTTTAAAGTTGAATGTGCATTTTGTTCCCTTAGTAACTTGATAGTACTTGTAAATGCTTCATAATGTGTCCAAGACTGAATTTCATTTTCATTTCATTTTAGGTGCCACAAACGATTAACATTAAAATTACACATAATATATAACACCTCTTTGTACACAAGGCATGCAATTTTATAATACTGCCACATTTTTGATCGAGATCTCGATCACTTGATTCACAGTAAAGTGTTAAAAAACATAAATTTAAGCAACTATCAAATATCAAGAAATGATGGGTACCATGGCTGTGTGGAATGATGACATATCAAACCTCTCCAATGCAAAAAGGACAAAGAAAAGACAAACAATGAGTGCCCTGGCAGGTTAAGACCAAACAGTGACATGAGGTCACTCTCAAAGTGGCTAACCTATTGGCACTCAAAAACAAACAATTAAAGGGACAAAATGCAGGAGCGTTTGACGTCATCACCACACAGCCATGAAACACACATAAAATAATATAAAAATAAAATTAGAACATAATATTAAGACATAATATTGCACTTACAAAGAAACACACCAATTTACATTTGGACCTGCCAACTGGAACTAGTAAGGTGTGGTTTAACACTATTTAAAAAACATGGAAGGCTAACTAAAACCTGTGTCCTGAATATCTGATGGTAAGTTGTCAAAATAAACTGGAAATCTATTGAAAACAGTGTACTTAAAACTGTCGGTCCTAGCATAAGTATGATGAAAATTAAGAGTGTCTGCATGGCGTGCATTAATGGAGATATAACTAAAAGGATCAACATCATACACGCCATACAGACACTTAATAGGATAAGCGATGGCAAGAACAACTTCATGTTAAATTGGGCTTGCAAGGTGAAATAAATTGACATGGAGCTGAATGGCATGCAGGTAGGAAACAGCAGTAAGGCATTTGTTATCAAGTTTCAGAGTGACCCAAAGATCACAAAGGGTCACAAAGGTCAATTGCAAGAAAATATATGAACCCAAATTTGGTCAAGGACTGCTGACCCTGAGCACAAAACAAATCTGAGGTCAAAAGTCATGTAGAGGTCATCAAAGTTGTAATTGCAAAATCCGGGTGATTGCCTCGTAAATTTTGAAATCAATGATTTAGAAAGCTTCTTAAAATAAGCTTTCAACATGGTAAAAATACACACTGTAATAACATTTATTACGTTTTCCAATTTGATTACATAATTAAATTTTGGTCTAGTAACCCCTTCTAAAACCAAGTCTACTAATATCTGGCCGTAGGAGCTAAAGACAAAGCTATCTGCCTCTTTGTTTTTTTATTTTTTTCAAAGAATATAGGAGGGAAGCATAGCATGATTACATTAATGCGTTAATACTACAAACACCAAGGATGTCGCATAAAGTCATCTGCCGTTCAGTCAACTGGAAACTTACTAGGTGAATGCATGACACTCCTATCCTGGTTACCAGAGACACTAGTGTTACTAACACAAAAATTAGAATGTTTTAAAATCAATAGGATGTAGAATTGTTTTGAGAGGTGTTCATTAGGTCACTGACCAGTGTAGCTATGTCTGAGTGCTCGCCCACCTCACATGAGTGGGTGGTTTGTCAGACATTAGTTTTGATACAGCAAAGCACTTTTTTTTGATACATGGTAAAAAATGTGAAATGAGAATTACAGTGATATTTTACAAAGCCTTGAAGGATTTGTACAATTGAAGAAAGCTAACAAGTTAAACCCCTGGTGGGGAGCAAATTGAAATATGCAAATGAGCTCATTAATATGCACAAATAGGGATGGCACGCATGGTATTACTTACATCCACAACTGCCCACAAATCAATTAAGTTTTGTCATATTTGGACATTGGGATCTGTTGGAACTTCACCTCTTTAGTTACCAGCAGTAACCTTGTTTGAAAAGCAGTGATAAAGTTAACTCTCTCCGTGCTGGGCAATTGTGCATCACATAAGTTAGTAACATTTGAGATGGTTTGCCAAATATTTGCAGGTCATTTGGGGAACCATCTAAAAAAAACAAAGACTAGGACTTGTTTGGACTCATTTCAATGCATTTTAGGCTGACTTTGAATATGCCCAAGAAAATAAATAATTTTGGAAATGTTTTTTAACCAAAAAAAATCAAAATTGACAAAAATTAATGCATGTGTTGTGTGCACTCGACATCCGCAGGGAGAGAGTTAAGAGAGATTTTGCACAGTATTCCTGTGGAATAAGAGCAGAAAACTTGGTAGAAGAGAGTTTGTACACAATTCCTGGAGAATGAATGGAAAATTCCAAAAATAGACAAAGTATAATCTTTGTCTGTTACAGCATTAAGTAGCAGCAATAGATACTAAAACAGGCGGAGACAGACAGATGGACAGACAGATGCTGAAGCCAACAGATTTTACTACGACAGAATTCCCTTCTACTAAAGAGCCAGGAGGATAAAAACCAGAGTGAATTTCAGACTTATGACACATTGTAAACCCATCTGAAGTCAAACGCATCGTTAATAGGCAGTAATTTACGATGCGTTTGCTTACCATGGGTCATACGAAGGGTTGAATCTTTGTGAGATCCACTCCAGGAACCCTACCCTATACAACTCTGAGATATTTGGGTGTAATTCTTCATGCAAGCATCAATTAACCTTTACCACAGGCCTAAGCCTTAAACTCATTAACAGAAAACTCTAAGCCTAACCCCAAAATCTTAATATTAAAGGTGCAACTTGAGAATTCACATAACAGGTGTCCCTAAAAATTGTGAAAATTATGATTTTTGCACTATTGTAAAGCTTTCCATCAAAAATATCCCAATCTGAAAGGATTAAGCTGAAAAATGTTTCTTTGGTACAAAAATTGTAAAAATTTCTAATTTCGTATTGAAGCAAATCCAAAATTCAGCCCATGTTTTATATTGAAATATAAGCAAATCAAAATCGCTTTTTTTCTAATCTTTTGAGACATTTATATAGCCAAATACAAGGAATTGAGTGTCTAATCTATTATGAAAATTACTATTATGACACAATATTTGGGTGCCTCAAAATCTCCTCGTTGTCACCTTTAATCTACTAAACTTTAAAACCTCTCCCAACATTGTCAGACCATTTATTTTGGTTGTGCATGCTAACAAAAAGGATATGCCCTGATTTGGCTCACATTCTTAAAGCAATGATACTACCCCAGAGGTAATTAACACTTATTATAGTATAGCTATCTTACTGATCCTTGAAAAATCTAATAAATCTTTAAATCCTACTTGGAACTTTAAATTCTGCATAGAAAATATGTCTGTGACATTTCAAAACCCTGGATTTCAAAGTTTCTCAAAACTGGTCGTTCTTGAATGGACACAGGAACATTTTGCATATGGCACCCTCACTTTTTGCCAAAACAGGTTTTGTCATTGCTTCATGTATTAACCATCACCTTAAAGGGCATTTTTCGGTGATCCACAGCCATCGTCCCGACTACCTCAGAAAAGTTGAGATTTTTTTATATCATCTAACCGTCGGCTAAGTATAAGTAATGTGTGCCATTTGGACTTCAAATTCCGTTCTCTGCAAGACATATATCTCGATTTTGTATTTTCTGTCCGTAACTGACCGAAATTACTGTACAGTACTATGGGAGATTGTGATATGAACATTTGCTCATAACCCAAAGCGCAAGATCAGAATCAACTGAACTTTTGGGAATAAGCTTTTCTCAAATATATCTAGCGAAACCTAAACAAAACGAGGGATTAGGATCACGAATGGCCCTTTAATGAAAAGTCTAAAAACAAGGCCTTTGGTGACTATCAAGTTTTTGTTATAAACCACTCCAGCTGGAGTGCTTGGTTAATTCTAATGCTCCGATTGGCACACTGAACACACAAACAATACACCAGAGTTATGTTAACAAATTGGTCTTTTAGCATTTTTTTTTAGTTTTTTGGCTCACATGAAATGTTGTTTTGAAAAATTGAAGGGAAAAAATGAAAATTCGTCAAACGAAAAAAATGACAAAAATCCCACATTTCGCTTTAAGCATTTGTTAGAGGTTGCCAGTTCATCCAGAAAATCATGTTGGCATGTCATTGAGGCTAACTTCTTTGCTTTGCTTCATCACCTGAAGATCGATTGCTATTCATAAGATTTACTGTCATTAATGAACAAGTCCGGGGAACCAGTAACCCATTGATGAAATATGAAACATGTGCACAGTTTGGCAAATACCAAACATGGTGTTATTGTTTTGTATGGCAAGTCCTCTTCAGTGAATTATTGAGGTCGGTTAGATTGAATTATAACGATGTATTGGGCAAACCACCAGATACATCATACAGACGCATTTAACACCTTTAATTTAACAGATTCTTGCACCTTCTACACATAATAGGACAGCCATGATGATAATCAAACATTGCATTTACCTGATTTAACTTAAAGGATCATGAAATCTAAAGTAATTTTAAATCAATTATATCAAATTTTGGAGCTTTAATCTGCAATAAAGGAATATTTATGCTTAATGATGTATCTACTCCACTATATTTTCGGCATTTTAAATTTCGGTATCAACACATCCCCTCCAAGTGACACTATACCCTTGGTAATATGCATGAACTGACACAAATAAAAAATCTGAATATAAGAAATTGTATTCTGTTGGATAATGTGCATTGATGTGTTCCTTTAATTACATAACCAATAAACACTTATCAGTCATAACTTGTGTAATACGTTGGCAACAGGAGCATCACCAACCGCAATTTCTATGAAAAAATTGTGATTTTACAACACATGGCAGACCCTGATATTTTCAACAATCAAAAAGTTTCATAGAAAAGACATGCTATGACTGACATGATATGTACTATGACTGACATAAAAAATGCACTCTATAACTTTATTACTCATGTGGCTGAATGTATGCATGCAACATGACACTATGAATAATTAAAGGTACAACAAGAGATTTTACGTCATCCATGATTTTTGTGATATTAGTGATTTCATACAGATTAGACACTGAATAGATCACCTAGCTTTTATTTGGCAACAGAACTTAAAGGGGGATGGCCCGATTTTAGGAAATGAAGTTTTCATCTTGATAGATTGGCCTTCACTCCAAAACCCCATCTGTAAAGTTTCGCACCGATATTTCAATCCGTTTTGATGTGAGCGCTAAAAACATGATTTTTTAAGCCCCATAGAGTACTGTGTAAAATTAATATTGGTCGACCAAAATGGGGCACATTTTTGCTCATAACTTCCAAGCCAAACATCCTTTAGCCCTAAGATTTCACAGGGTAAATGAGAAAATAGTAGCTTTCTTCTGATACCAAAATGTTGACCACTTCTGGTAAAATCTGGGGTTTCTGAGGATGAGGCTACTAGCGATCGGGCCATGGACCTTTAAAATGAAAACAAAAGGTGATTTGTATGTATGCTTATATTTCAATAGAAAACATAGGCTGAATTTCCTTCAAATTTGCTCCTATATAGAAATTAGAAATTTCACAATTTTTGTACCAAAGAAACAGTCAGATGAGGATATTTTGATACAAAGCTTTTAGACCAGTGCAAAATCAGAATGTTCATTTTTTAGCCAAACCTGTTATATATGAAATCTCTCATTACACCTTCAAGGAGATAAAGGAAATTTAGTAACTATTTTAAAGGTGAATTTCATATTGTTTTTAGTGTGCATGTGTGGTTCAACAGACAATCTTAAAAAATATGCACTTTCAAAGTGGTTATCTGAGTTGGGTTCCTAGGACCCCCTCCCCCAGCCCCCATTCTCCATTCTCTTTCTTTCAATCCTCTTTTCATTATCTTTCTACCCTGTAATAATTCTTTCCTTTTCTCTTTTTAACCTCTTTTCTCCATCCAATCTTCTCTCCTTATCTTTCTACCCTCATTTCAAAGATTCCACCACCAAGACAGACACCTGCCACTATTCACATGCCCAAATTACTCTGTCCTTGGCTAATAACAAACCGCAAAAAGTAAACAGATAGAGGTGGATTTACTGCGGTTTCCTTCAGACCTCACAGATTCACAACCACAAAAGTACACCACTCATCTCTCTGTTGTTATCTGTTGGGGACTTTTTGCAGCATCTCACCTCCTATTCCCCAAGCGAGATGGATGATTTCCCACATAAACCTTTTTCGCTGAAGAATTCTGTGTTTTCTGTTGTTCAACACCAGTACTCTTAGGTGGTGTAGGATGCATGTTCTATCAGGAATAGCTTCCGAGACCATTCGGGAACAAATGCATCCAGGTGGTATGGCGACTGCCTTGGATGTTTAACAAAAATATAACAATTATAAAATAAACATTAGGACAATGAACAAAACGAAAAACCAAAAAAAAGGAACAAACAAATCAAACAAAAAAAAAGACAGAAAGTAAACTTGCGAGATCCCTGGACAGATGGCAAGTATACACACGATGGTTAGTTGGCACATTGCAGTTGTCAGTTGCAGGGATCAAAATTCAATAAATGTTCTCATGGAATAATCTAGAAATGTGTCGCAGTTTCTGAAAAATGAACGCCTAAAATGAAAGAGGAAAAATGACCGCAGATGACTTGGACTTGGTATGTTACCGTTGGACTCAACAACATATGAAGGAACCCGTAATGCACCTTCGACCCAAGTTCGGTGTAATCGACTTCATTTTTCAAAATGACGACCAGAAAACAAAACACTAACCAAACTGGAACATGACCCAGCTTGACCTTTGACCTTTGGTCCATGACCTTTAATCCTCAACATTGAAGGAACCCCTATTGCACTTCACCCCAAGTCTGGTTTAAACGCGACTAAACTTTTCGAAGGAGACGGAAAAAACCAAAACCTACCAAACTGGAACACACAATACACACACATACGGACAGCGCACCCTCGCAATATCCCACCTCTGCTTTTCAAGCCAGGGGGATAAAAAACTCCAGGAAAAAAAAAGTGCACAGAAAATTCCAAATAACCAAAAAAAAAACATTCAAATAAAAAAACACTGCAAATTAAAAATCTTGCAAGATCCCCCTGGCGGGAGCCAAGAGAATGGGTGTCAAAGGTCATTTTGAGTCATTAGAGGTCAATGTGTGCCACCCTATTATTATCCTGGGTCAGGGGTCCGTGAGCAAGTCTGCAGTTAATATGGCAAAAGCATGCAAGAATACAGACAAACAAGTCAACCAGTTTAAACCAAAATTGAAAAAACCCACACCTAACCACAAGGAACACAACGCTTAACAAAATGGGAACACACTCAAACCTAACCTAAATGGAACAGACACAGCCAACCACAATGGAACACACACAGCCTAACCAACGGAACACACACAGTCATGTAGTCTAACCCAAAACGGGACAGACACAACAGCCCAATGACGTAAATATAAACCCAGGACCGAAGATTCTCCCGAACCGGCGTAACCAAAATCTAGGTGACCCAAAAGTATTACAGTGAGCATACGCACTTCATTAAAATAGTTTTGGGGCACCACCATATTGGGTTTACGTATCGCTATTTGGGACCAGTCCTATGCATATTTATGAGACACGCGAGTATTTTACGTGCGTCACACTTAGTGGTGAAAACACACAACAACAACTGATGACACATGCTATTTTCACGGACTCAAATATTCTCCTTTCTAAGCAAAATTAACAGGGTAGACTTTTTGTGCATTAGGATGCAGAAATCTTTTTCGACGCACTAGTTCTTCCAAATCGATTGGTTTTGATAATTATTGAGAAAAATCGGTCGATCAGGACAATGGAAAACAATGGGAATGACAACACTGGTAACATATCGCGTGATGCAAAGATGTTTATATGCGTGTGCTTGCGCTCAACAGTGACGAAAGCGCGTGCATACGCAGCAACAACCACGAGCGCTGTGTGTGAGAGGAAAACGGTTACGGGCTTGGGTATTCCATAATACAGCAGATTCTCCTATTGGTTTAATATTCCAGCTCTATGACACAGCCTAACCAAAACGGAACACACGCTGGCACCCACACACAGAAGGAATCTGCTATTGCAAAATCCCCCCATGCCCTTTTAGACCAAGGGGACATAAATATTCAAATAAAAACATCCGAATAACAAAAATCCAAATGAAAGGCAGCTCCTCCGCTCGTCGACTTTCCCTCACTGTCACGCTCTACTCCTCGCATTGTCCATCATATCAAGACACGAATTTGCAAACTGCATGTCAAGATTCATGGAATAATATACCACAGCTTCCGAAAACTTCTCGTCTTGTTTTTGCAGATGTTTGGGAGGCATTGTGATGGGTATGAATAAATCCCACATGTGAACCTGTTTTTCTGGTGCACACAACCTGTAGATTTTCTCTGCAATGGTCCAGTTTAACTTTAAATTTGGGTATGAGGGAAGATTAAGATTTTGAATCAGTGGTTTAAAGACTGGTGGGACCAACCAGGGAAAAATGTTTATGCTGTTGTGTGTTAAAGTGAATTCTGGATTGAAGCACCTTGCTTTAGTCATGGTTCAATAAATATCCTTGGAAGGCTCTTTTTCCAAACAAATTTTGCTTGGATTCTGATCTTGTGTTATGGTGTTATGAGCAATGCTGTAATCACAGTGTCATAAAGCTACTGGCTGATAATTTCGGTTTACAGAAGGAATCAGATTGCATACAGAACATGCAAAAAAAAAAATGTAAAATGAGAAAAAATTATCAAAAAGTATGTCTTGTGTCAATCTTTGTTAAATCTATGTAGTGTATAAAAACTAAAATTAATCCGTTATTAAAGTTCCATTTACCTTATTCTGTGAGGTCCGTGGAAACGGCACACCTCATGATCATCAAACCATTAATTGTGGAGTTCGGCCCCACTGTGTAAACAGGTCCCTGCCAAGATACTCTCTCATTGCCTTGTTGACCCAAGCACTCTGGGAGCTGTTATGGGCTATTACAATCTTAAGTTGCTGATAGGCATGTGTGTTGGAAGGAATGTCTTGAGCAGTCACAGATATGAAAGAAATGATTGTGACTATTCCTGAAGGCGGCAAGCCCAGAAAAAGGGGGGAATTCTGGGATGACATTTCCGGGAACTTTTGAAATATTGGAGGGAAATTTGAATTATTGCCAGGAAATTTGGGCATTTTTTGACCACGGAAGGTGGTGTAATAGTAATAGTAAAAGGAGGGTGGTGTAATGTTATGCTAACAATTTGACAAAGTAACATTTAAATGTTTTAAGGTAGTAGAGAAAATTGACTGCATTATATTAGTCTCTGAATCAGTTACGCAATACACAGTGAGATTGCTCCAAGATATGCGGGCACTATGGTGATTGACGCAATGGTTAACATGAGAAGCGCGTGGCATGTTGGCAGTTCACTCATCTGAAACTCTGTCCATGACTCTTTCTTTACTGTGGAACAAGAAACATAGTGCTGGAGTAAATCCGATTATCCCTTTCAATACCGACTGTCAAGAAGGCTTCACCTGCGAGCGTCTCAGAGCAAGCCAGCTCAGTTGATACTTTACATGAATACAGCGAGCTAGTTCTAGGGCTACAGAAACGAATTCCATTACTATGGTGGTTACTTTAATTTTGCCAATCAGGGCATAGTACTATCTCCTTCAGTGTGTACGAAAAAGCATGCCCACAGACAATTAACCTGAACTTAGAGGACAGTTCTTAGCATTGGAAACACACTGGTTAGTTATTTGACTAAAATATGGTAAATCTGAGGTCTTGGTTCGTAATTAATCACAGTTGTTTACTGCAATTCATTTACACATGGAAAGCATAAAAATGTTAAACTGACAAAGACAAAAATTTAAATTGATTATCACAGAAGGTAAAAAATAAGCATTAGGAGTGAGCTGGGATGATACTTTGTTTCTACCCAATTGCCATGACTTAGCCTAGAACTAGATCTGTTAGAGATGCAAAAAAGTTGATTTAACTCATGTACTTGAACAGTTCCCTGGTTGAGACAGCGGATGACTCACAAGTACCAATAAACCGCAAAATAAATCTTCGCCCAAGGAGGATGCCAACTTCTTATCATCTCTTGCAAAGCTGTGAAGGGGGGACTTATGCACTGTGGTAGACTTCTTTAAGACGTTCTAGTGAAAGCAACTTGCATTTCTTTGAAAACCAGTAAATTCCACTGGTCAACAATTACAGTTGTGCAGATATTCTCTTTATATCATTTCCATCATCAATGTCTTACTAATTGTTAGGTCAATCATCCTCAATCAAAACTATCTAACAAGAAATTAGTAAGTTGCTCTAACTGGTTAGAAAATATATTTCTGTAGTTTGAAGGGAATATCGCTGAACACATTCTTAATTCTCAAAATTACTTTTTGAAGTCTGACATAACGTTTGATGTGAGCGCCAATTGCGTATACAGTATTAAATAGCCCCATAGGTTACTGTACATATATTTTCAACGAAGAATTAGTCAAAGAATTTTGCAGTTGAGATGAGGAAAAATACAAGTTTTAATGATCTTAGGCTTTAATTACGTAGTGGTGGGATCGGGCTGGGTAGTACTCTTTCAGATGATAAATTACATCAATTCCTCCTCTTCCAAACCAGTATGAACTCCTTGATTTTTAAAAACCTTCATGACACCAAGAGACCACTATGTCACCAACGTACCCAGTAGGGGGGACAGAGGCAGTGCAAGAACTCCTCGATACCGACTGCCCCCAAGATCTCCTGGCGGAGCACCCCCCACCGACTAAGAGACATGTTCATAACTTTATTAGGACGTTAAAAACTATAGTTCCGACCGGTCTTCAAAAGTGACGAGAGGTTTGTTTGTTATTCGCAATGGTAACATTACTGAAGGTCTGAAACTTGCAGTGTGTCTCAAAAATAAGGTGGGCCTATCATTCATAAAGGTATCAATACAGATGTATTTTACATTGGTATATCGTTTCGATGACGATGGTTCAGTGCCATTTCATCACCCTACACCCCTCAGCTCAGGCTCAACCAATCCCCCCATGTGTGATCTAGAATTTTAGAAAGCGTATAAACTTTACTATGTAAGAGATCTCAAATTTTACTATAGGAAGATTTATTTACTACACTTGCACATTACAATTTGTATACATAATAAAAAACCAACTGTGCACCCGTATGTGGTATGAGTACAGTAGCTAAAAAACTACGAATGACCAAATGTCAAATTCTGACAGCCAATAATACCACAGCACAGCACTACTTGTGTCATGATGTAATTGATGGGATGAATCAGTATTCTGCCACCCCCGCTGCCACCACATCCTTAGTTCCTTACACAAGCCGTTTATTCCATTCAGGCGGCTGCGGAATTCTTAGGGTCAGTGGAATAATACAAACTTTTCCCAAAAATGATGGTTAGAACGAGTTTGGGGTTTATTCAGTATTGAAATGTGTGTTACACGATTTGGCACTCCACACACTCTCCAGTCGTAGTCCCATTGTAGACTCCGGATAAGCTTCCAAGATTTCTGGCGATACTGCAAAACTTGCACGAAAACTGACTTGTGATGACTGGAACCGGACTATACTCATTTCCGTGATCGAAGTAGCACCGGAACCGGGGCTGCAGGCTCACTGTTTGGACTACGCATGTAACAACTGTGCTAGACACTCAGATGGCACTGAAATGCTTTTTAGTATGGGTTAGTTATGGTGTCTCATTTTTTCTCGTTTTTGTTTTACATATTTCTGATGCGGCGGTCAAAAGTGGTGCGGGCGGAGGACGAGATCGAAACAATGTTTTTTTAAAGGGCTATCAACGTTTTTTTATTTTATTGGAACATTTCCTGGAAAGCCCAAGAAAGACCTGACACCCGGGAACTATTTCCATTGGGGTCATTTTACCGGGACGGAAGTGGGACAGCCAGGGGTAATCACCTACTCTTTCTCGACATTGACTGTGATGTGCATGCATAGGTTATAGAATCACTGTAAAACATGGGACCGACGGAGTAACGTCCCCTCCGAAGGACAGGGTATTATTATGGTTCATTTGCCCAAGTCCAATGAACCATGGGAGAGCAAATTCCAATTTCAACTCAATCGCTCTGTACAGATTAAATCTTAGAATTAGGCCGATAAATCCTGCAATGGTCCCGCCGGGGTGAAACGGGGACCTAAGCAACAAAGGCAATACCTAACCAGTGGGCCACGCGCTCACTTGGGTTAGTGTCATAATAGTTGTAATCATCATCTCAGGGTAAGCCTCATTGGTTAATATCCCGTAATCATCACAATACAATCTTGTAAGAAATGGGTTTCAGATGCGACCTAGGTTTTACTGCCTAAAGTGTAAAATGGATTGTTAGGTGCCTTTAAACCAGCTGACATCACCCCCCCCCCCCCCCAAGTAACCCCCCCCCCAAAAAAAATAACCCCCCCCCACCCCCCCCCCCCCCCCCCTAAACATGTTTTTAGGTTCAAATTTGTGTAGAATCCAAATCTAAAGTCAAAAATGCAAAATGTTGGATGCGTTCTGAGATAGCGCATTGGGGGTATTGCGCCATGCAAAGTCCCATAGAACTATGGTAATTTTGCTGATTAATTGTCTTGCGTTGATAAAAAACAAAAGTGGCGAAAAGATTTTGCCGCCCTATATTCTCTCAGTTTGACAAAAATTTAATGGGGGGGACATATTCTTGTGGGGATATGTCTTGGGCATAATCGAGTAAATTTTCAACGATGTCACCCTTTTTGTTTTAGTTTTCATGGGTTCTCGAATGTGCGATTTTAGGTAACAATTGGAGAATCCGCACTTGAATAAAACAAACACCCCCCCCCCAATAAAAAAATTACAACATTTAGACAAGGTAAAAACAAAGTTAATACAAAAATATGTAGGGATTGTTTTGGGGGGGGGGCCCATATCGATTGAATTTTCCCGCATATAGCTCTTTTCAGGTTTCCGTCGTTCCAATTTTATTGAACAACCATATTTTTTTCACACACTGAAAATCAAGGGGCTAGGGGAACACATTTTTGCTATCTTTGGAATTTATTACTAGACTTGAAATTGAAGAAAGTTAGGTATCAATTTGAAACTTATTAAATCTGCATAAAAGACGGTAAAAACCATCACTGTAGACCCTGCCTTTCCAGAGATGTGTGGTGCAAAGCAAAATTTTTGCTTCGAAAGGCTAATTTTGAATGTCGTTTGTCACGGGACAGTCAAATTTGAATGGTTATGGTGTGCAAATTATGAAATGATTGATAAAACAAATACTTGGAATCCAGTAAGTTAGTACGGTAACTGCTATATGAAACACTATAAAGCGGTCATATTAGATGGTATAGTGTGACTTGTAAGTATTAAAGTTGGGTAGGATGAAAAATTTTGCTCACACGAAAATGCGATTTCGGCCCCCAAAAATTGGCCAAAAATCAACTTTTGTAGCAATAATGGTGCCTGGTACAGGGTTTTCGATTAAAAATTCATAATCAAAAAATGAAATAATAAAAAAAATAAAAATCTTAAAATTAACACTGGTATTTTTGCTCGATTGAATTTTTCACACTTTGGCACGAAAACCTAAGGTCACTTCTGAAACCAGGTACTATCGTTGTTATCACCTTGTAATCCACTTGTTATAACCATTGTAATCATTGTTATCATTGTTATCATTGTTATCACCTTGTATCATTGGTCATCACCCGGTAAATCATTGTTATCACCTTGTAATCATTGTTATCACCCTTGTAATCATGGTTATCAACTTGTAAATCATTGTTATCACCCTGTTATCATTGTTATAACCCTGTAATCATGTTATAACCTTGTATCATGTTATCACCCTTGTATCATTGTTACCCTTGGTAAGCTAATGTATCACCACTCATAATAGTGTCTACCAATTCACCCTAAGATTCTTTGTCAGCACCCTTGTATCATTCATATCACCATGTTATCGTCCTTGTCCCTCATTCTTGTCGTACTCCTCTTCATCCTCACCATCTTCATCATCATCCTATCATCTCTCATTATATCATTTGTTATTTCACTAGTTCACTAGATCTGTCAAAACAAACAACCAAAAACAACACTGCAAACATTTCCTCTGACAGTTACATATCCTCAACAAATTATCTCATGACAAGCCTTCTCACAACCAGGCACAGTTAGTAGGTGAATGTTTAACAAATGTTAAGGTGAGGGAACTCCTACCCAACAGTGATGTTAGTAGGGGGATCCATTCACCACCAACCACCCAAAAAATTCTGCGGCAGAATAGCACTGTCAACATCAATGTTCAAAACAATCCTAAACAAGCATGAAAAAAACAAAATGAGATGGAAACTCCCCTGTGTCGCTTGCACACCATGAACCCAGTGGACAATGCTGACACTTACATTCAATTCAATTCTTAACCCTTTGGCACATCTGTAGGTTAGAATGGCTTTTATTAAAAATGAATCTCTTACTTTTTAATTTCCTTGCCTACCTCAAGAATTGGTACCCACAGAAAAGCATGCGATTAATACTAAATGTCTATTTTATTCTGATAAAAAAAAACTGGTAATGAGATTCATAAGTCTGGAATGTCACAATTTGTTAAATAAAATTTGGCTGCTCAGATCCTGGTGATTCCTGAGCGGGAAGCATCACAGTTCATACATGGGTCCAGCTGATTGGGACGCAGGATAAAAATTTTCGTAACGAAAAGGTGTCAAAAATTCAGAATAATTTGCTCCAATCTCCTACTTGTGAAAAAAAAGGGTGTCCAAAAAGCTACAAGCTATCATAAATAAAAACAAATTCTGACATGAACGGACTTAAAGTATTATACATGTTTTTGGGTTTAGAATCACAAAGCTTAATTTTGAAAATCTTTAAATTGTAAGTCAGTTGTTTGGCAAATTGATTTGAGAATGAGAAAGTTTAAAAAAATCTTTCACATAAGAAGTAAGCATACAGTGTAATGATTAGTTGACATTTAAGGTGCCCCCCATTAAAAATATATTTTCCTCTCTTTCATAGGAAGGGCTACCTATACGCCAACAAATTTTTAATTCCAAAATTTAATTTGAATCTCGACATGACAATTTAATGTGGAAAAGTGAGTGCGTTTTTTTATATTATCCCGTAGAGCAACTCAGCATGCAGCCCAGATACCATAAACGAAACAATATTTTAAGCTGTAGCATCAAAATGGAAAAAGTCGTCAACATACTTGGCAGAGAGATGAGAAAAATACAAGGATTATAATGATACCAAAATCACAGGTTCGTATGGTGTGAAAGGTTGGGTCAAGGGGGACTGAGGATGGGTGGTGCCCTTTAAATGGCTTTTTTGTTTTGATTATTTGATTGTTTTTTTTTAAATGGGTGCAACCACTCCAAATGTCCGATGCGATGTCATGATTTGCAATGTATTGGTTTACAGTGAGGGAAAGTGTGCAGGATCGACCTCCCTCAGTGTCTCGTCGGTTCATCTATATCATGGTAAGACAAAGTCAAGACGACGGAGATGATACTGAATGTACTGGACAGCCTATAGAGACTTTCTGCTGTGTTGTTCCCAACAAGTCCACTACCCTATAAGATGGAATAGAGCCTAAAGGGATATAAAGGAAGGGTTCAGCATTTGGTCCAGTACCACCCATACTGTATCACATGGGGATACATTCAAGCACCAACCACCACCAGTGTGAGTCCACGCAGGTCGAGTTGTTTGTATCAGTGTCCATGATCATCTAAAATTCAGGGACCCTCAGATACACCAAGCAATTTCATAAGTGTAACCTTTTGGGGCATGACTTCTAGGTGACCTTTGACCCACTCTTGACAGGGGTAACTTGTGGGGCAATACGTATCCAAGGACCATTACATCCAAGTGCCATACAGACATGTGTGCAAGTAAGCACAACCAGTGGGCAATTATGTTTCGGGTTACCGGTAACATGTTTACCACAGACTACAGAATGTTTACACAGGCACAATTCCAAAGCCAATATTGGTCTTCTGCAGATGACTCAAATGTTCGATAAAAGAGGGTGTGTATGAGCCCATGAGACCACAGGCGGTTGGTCCATATCACATACCAAAATTGTTTAGGGATTGCAGCTCTGTATTGCTCTATTTTTATTCCATTGAAGGTTTTTGCTAATTGAAGGCTTGGCGACTGTCACCGTCTGGACCAAGAATTGCCTTTATAATGACAAACAATTAAACAATAGATGATTGTTTCTGCACATAAGGAAACATTGTGGGCGAATGTCAGGCGACGTATGACAATTAAGCATCAACCGTGGTACCAACTCTACATGTGGTCATTTAGTGAATTGAAGTTGTATTGCTCTACTGTTAATTGCCATTGGAGTTTGCTACATTGAAGTTGGCGACCGTCGCCGTCTGGACCGAGAATGCCTTTAAATGCAAAACAATTAACACAATGATGATGGTTTGTTTCTGTAAATGAGGATAATTACTGTGGGCAATTGTCAGCGACGTATGACAATTAAGCATCAACCGTGGTACCAACTCTACAATGTGGTCAATTTAGGAGACAAACTAGTACAGCAACAGCACTGTTTCCATGGGGAGAAATTAATGACGACAAAACAAGAAGTATACTTAAAGAATGCGATACCTATGTGCCTGCTCTCACAAAACCCAGACATACATACAATTGTGCATTTCTTGATAATTTTCATTCCTACTTCTCCCATTATTGATTGTAATTTAAAATGAAGTGAAAGTATGGACAAAAAAAGTGTCTCAGAAGAAATGGAAAAATTGCAAATGCCCAAGTTGATTTTTTTTAATAAAAAAAGGCTAGGCTAATGCAAAAATGTGTGTTTTTTATTACATTTTTGGACCCACTTTATTCATTTTTCAGCAGCTTTGCGGTTTTTTATTTTTCATGCTTTTCTAATTTTTTTAAATAAATCTTTCAATGTGTGAGTAAAAAACCTACAAAAAATAATGACTCTTAAAAGACCAAAATGCATGCGGTCTTTCCGAGACAGTTTTTTTTCTTGGCTTTAATGATGCATATGACAGCAATGGAGGGCAAACAACAAAGGGTATACCAAACACAAAAAAAATTGTTCCTCTCTACGTAAGAAATCTTACAGGTAGCACAGAACTGGCCATTCACTCGCCTGGGCCCACCATAAAATTCCCATGATCACACCTCCACCATGTTTATAAAACATTTCAGCACCTGTCCCTTAAGCAATGTTGCGGTTTTCCTCCTACTAAGGACGTCTTACCCCCAGGCCCGGACAGTCGGGCAGTCGGGCTTGCTAGGTGGTTGATTAAGCTTTTGGTGCTAGGTTGAAAATTTTGTAGTGCTGTATTAGTACAAGTGTTTGGGATTGCCAAGTTAGCGGTTCCTGTGGTCTTGACCGCAACACAATGTGAAAAAACTTGCATGCAAATGGGCTTAAGATGGCCTATCAGACAAACAAATTAGCTTGTTATTATATATTCATAGTATATAATAGAGTAATATGAGAGACGTGAACCACAATTCAGTTAGGGATTCCAACAGTTAAAGCAGTGGTTCATCAAAAATCAACAACGTGCCAGATGCCAGAGTGTGGATTTTGATAACCAGATACATGTTTGAATCGAAGATATGGAAAGCAAAACAACTTAGGAATAGTCTCGTGTAGAGGAAGATAAGTATTCTCACTTACCAATTACTACACTTATCTCAGTTTGACAGAAATCTCTCCTCATTATATATTTTAGCAAAATCCAAAGCCAAAACGTAGTTTTGGCATGCTTTGTTGCTTTGCAGTTTAGCACAGGTGCCCTTGCGCGTACTCAGAGTTCTAAACGTGATGAACAGTGCGACAACTTAACCGTACCGCATTAAACCAAACTTTCGTGAACAGTGCGCAGGACGTGACACGCTAATTTGCCTTTCAACTGTTGGTTGCTAACAAATCAACAACAGTGTGCTCCTGTACAAGGAATAGGTTTTTTGGTTGTTGAATATACTTACATCCACTAAAAATCAAGATGGCAGTGACCACAGCAGTGTATTTGTATTTCAAGGGCCCAGAAGAAAGTGGCAATAGGAAGGTAGTAAATTTGAACTGAGGAGCAGTATTTCAATGATGAAATTTGAAAAACTATCCTATTTTAAATTCTACTGCGCACCCAATTTATTCAAGCTTAAAGTGCACTGGCCACGGACATTTTCACAAAATATGAAATTTCTTCATTTGATCGCAAATGGATAGTCTAGGCCATGGAACAATATATTGACATATAGAAATAACATACCGAAAAAGACATCCAGGTAATTTGTTAGACAACTGTAAGTTTGCCGTATAAACCTTAATCACAAATATGTCTATCACATAAATATCATTAGACTCTTACTCATTGATATTAAAACCACCAAAGGTCAAGACCGATCAAACATGTGGGTCATGCCATGAAATCGGGCTATGAGTTGTGTTGTCTGCTCAAAACGCCATTTATGTCGTCTCTGTTGAATAAATGTCGCCGGCGGGACTTTAATTATAAAAATCATTCTGTTACCCTTAGGGGTGCTGATTTGGTATCTTAACTACATTTCAGGGAGGGGTAATTGATATGAAAAGCTTTACAAACATGCAAAGATATCAATTTTGACAAAACCGTTGAGGGCAAACTATTTTAAAATGTTGCCATGCCAGTGTCTTCTTAATTTTAAGGGCCCATCAACTTTTGGACTATCAGAGACTGTGTATGCATTCAAGCATTGGCTTACTGGCACATGTTAGGACTTACAGGGGATTAAAAATTACTTGGACAGGAGATGTGTACACCTCGTTATTAGCGTAACAAGCTCCGCTGAGGTTTGGCGCATTCTTGACCAATTACGCATAGCGAATGGGTGCAATGTCTTCCTTGCACACGACGCAGTCCACTGTCCACACCCGTGTGTGTTTGATTCTATCAAATAAATTGGACTGTAGGTCATTGTGTGCATACACCCTCCTTGCCTATCCTTTTTCAAAAAACTCCTTTGCTTTCTTATCTCTGTACACTTATTGCAGTCTACCCTCACCCCCCCTCCCTCCCTCTTGCCCCCCTTCCTATTCCCTATCAGTCCCTCCACCTCCTTTCCCTCCTCCACCTCCTCCTCCTCTGTCTTCCATCTTTGCCCTCCCCACTCTCTCGATCTCTGCTCCCTCTCTCCTCATTGCAATTTGACAGGCTTCACATTAACTTTTGTTTTGTCTTTTCAGTGTCAGCAACTACAGGTACTATCACCTGTCTAACATAATCTTTTTAGTTCCCTCCTACATAGAGAAACATTAATCTATACTACTCCAATATTCCCTCCCCCTGGATGATGACATAAAGGTACTAAGAAGAGACCCTTTAAATATCAAAACACAAGGTTGAGAAAACAACAGAAAATTGGTTATAAAAACATGTTCAACTTTAATATCAAAACGATCGCACCCCAAAAATATTGTAGGAATAATGCACACAGCAGACCTTGCCTTTCCTTAGAAGGGTGATTAGGCTTAAAAAAAGTTTGCCGTTACAGAGGAAAAATTATTAGGGTACAGTCGGTTGGGATTTTTCCCTTTTTAGGGGCGCCGACGGGCGCACCTAATAGCTTGGCTTGGAAACCGTTACGGCGGTGCGGTAAGTGTAAGGGGATGTAAGGGGAGCGGGCCCGTTAGCGGTGTGCCTACGTTTCCGGTTTGCGAGGCACCGAAGACCCGAAATGAAAAAAAAACGTTCCAATTTCTCGTCTCAGTTCTATAGGTTCAGACCCAAGTACGATACATATTCAAAACAAAACAAGTAACGGACCCTCTGATGCAAAAAAATCTCCATAGAACCCCTTCGTTTTTCAGAGATAACGTTAATCGCTCGTTGCAGTTACTAATATAATATCTATCGCAGTCTGTGACGCAGACTACACACTTTCCGGACCCGCCGTAGGAAACTGGCCCAACTTGGGGATGTATACGTTTACATCACGATATATGGGACATAGCGGATGTTCCAAATATGGTGGATGGAAACATATTCAGGGCAGTGTATGGTCCAGTGGATTGAGCGCTCGTCCCACAATCCAAAAGGTCCGTGGGTTCGATGTCACATGCGGCAAACCGTGTGTGCCTTGAGTAAGGCACTTTACCCCTTATTACTCCTCTCCACCCAGGGGGATTAAATGGGTGGGGGTACCAGCATTATTCAATGCTGGGAAAGTAACAGACTCGCTGGCGGGGAGGAGTGGCGAACCCCCCAAAGCAAACATAATACGAGGAGTCTGGCCCAAACGCTAAGGAAAGAGGATGGGCACTCCACGCACGAGCTTGATCGGCACGAGACTTTACTTTTTTACTTTAAATATGGTGGAAAAATATATGAGGAGTTGCTCAGATTACCCGATGACCTAAAAATTAATTTCTTTCGGCGAGATTTAATCAAGAAGAAATTCTCCATTTTTTCCTTGCGAAATTTAAGGAATATTTTTTAACGTTTTTAAAAACCCTGTTAATGGTGTCCTCCACGGACATGCCATATTGGGTCATGTCAATCTTGACCTCGAGTTTGTCTTCCCTCACTTTGGTGACCAATTGAGCAGATTACACTATTATATAGCAAGTTCCTATGTAGCGCAGCGGGTTTAAGGTAACCTACACGTACACTTGTATAATTTTTCCCCGTGGTCCTGGTTCGAAAATTGGTCACGAAAAGTTTAATTTTTTCATTGTTGTTATTTAGTTTTGTCTTGTTTGACGCTGTTTGTTACCAGAAAGATATGCCGTTGTTTTGCTTTTTTCTCCCTTTTCCCCCTTTTTATCCCCTGTCTTGAAAAAGATAGGGGGATATTCGAGGGTGCGCATGTCCGTATGCTATGTATGTGTATGTATGTATGTATGTTATGTGTGGTTCCAATTGTAGGTTTTCGTTTTTCGCTTCTCCTTCGCAATTTTAGTCCGATTTAAACCGGACTTGGGTGACAGGTGCAATAGGGGTTTCCTTCCTGTGATGATGTCAAAGGTCAAGAACCAAGGTCAAAGGTCATCTGAGTCATTTTCTAGTTCCAGTTTGGTTAGGTTTTCGTTTTTCGTTCCTCCTTCGAAAGTTTAATTCCGATTTAAACCAGACTTGGGGTAAATTTGCAATAGGGGTTCCTTCATATGTGGATGATGTCAAAGGTTCATTGACCAAGGTCAAAGGTCACTGAGGTCATGTTCCCAGTTTGGTAGTTTTGTTTTCCTGGGCGTCTTTGAAAGTTGAAGTCCGATTACAACCTAACTTGGGGCGAAGGTGCAATATGGGTTCTTCGTATGTTGTTGAAGGTCAAAGGTCACATATCAAGGTCAAAGGTCACTGTGCCAGCTAACCACCTTGGTGGTATACTGTCCCCCCCAATCTTGCCAGGGGGGAATCGTGCAAGTTTACTTGCTGTATTTTTTCTTTTTGTAACAACCTACACAGCTTTAAATTGATCACTAAGTTTGGGAATAGTAGGCCAAAATGAAAAATAATAATGAAACAAAATTCAACAACGGGAAACAAATAAATAATTAAAAAACATATTAAAATACAAAACAAAAAATCCAAAGGAATTAACAATTGAACAATGAGTGCAAAAAAGGAAACGCTAAATTAACAAATAAAAAGAAAAAACAAATAACAGATAAGATTTAAAAAGAAAAACATATTAACTTCAAATTCAATTATAAAAATACATAAATACTATAAGCAAATTAAAAATAATAACAAAAGTTTATGAACCAAAATAAATGTAAAAAATAATACCAATTCACTAATGAAAATACATCACTAAAAGAACTAAAATAAAATGAACTAATAATATAAAAATCTTTAAAATATAAAAAGTTGATAAACTCATAATAATAAACAAAATTACAATGAAACACAGAAAAATTGAACAATGAGGAAAATAGAAAACCGCTAACAGACAAATAAAAAAGAACAAAGATGGAACATAATAATTTAAGGAAAAACAATATTAAAATTAAAATTAATTAAAATACATAACATATATAGTAGATTAATAAAAACCAAAATTATTAAGGCCAATGGAATTGGACTTGTGAGTTTCCCCAGGTGACTGTTCGAAAAAAGGATGAGGTCACTATTTTCATTATTCTTTATTTTCAAGATTTCATATAAATTTTTTACGTCATTGGTATAAATGTGTCTAAACCTAAATTAATATATCTAACATCAGACTTTAACAGTTGGTACTTTTGTAATATTTCCTTTAAAAAATTTATTTTTCAAGATGAATATTGTAAGCTCGATCGCAGAGTATAATCAGAGCATTGGCAGGGAAATCTAAAATTTTCTTATTAACCACAAAGTAAACCCCCTCAGAGGCCAAAAATATGTTTTTTTAAAATGATCAGAACGACATGCATGATATTATGAGAAGCTGAAAGTTATGACTGTATTTTAAGATTTCTGAAAATATATTGACTTTTTAAAAACCAAAATAATGAAAGTTTTTGACCAAATGAAAATTCAGGGTAGGAGAGGCGTGTAACTGGAGAAACTAAATATCCATCCATTGGCCTAATAACAAAAGTTACTAAACAAAAATATTAAAAAATACTAACAACCTGCACCTAAATACACAAAAATTACACGTGATAAAATAAATGAAAAGGCACGGAAGTTGTTCAGAAAGATGTGGCATGGTATTCATTAAAAACTAAAATTAAATAAAAACAGCAACAACACTGTGTGAAATCGCTGAGCTGAAATCGAAGTCCTTCATGTAAAAATCACAACTTTGTTTATAAAATTTCCGGATCCAGAATTTTTGTTATTACACAGTATCCTATGGGATCAGGAATCTGATAAATACCTGAAAAACTCAACTTGAGCAACCCTCAGAACCGCAACTTTGGGGGAGTTTGCTTCATTCCCCTTCAACTGGCAGATGACGTTGAGTTGAGCTTTGAAAGTATTTTGGTGTTGGTTAATTGAGGTAATTATGTGAGGTGTCCATTCCATTCTCGCCTCTCGCCACCTGGGGAAAAAGGATTGACGATGAATGAAGCAGACCTGTGGTATAACAAAGCTGGTTTGGTTTACAACTTCTCGTTATCATGCGTGTACGTGATGATGGAGGTTCTTGTAAGCTGAGGAAATCTTGAATGACTAAATCGACATGAAGATAATTTTGTGAAACATAACCAGACTGTTGTACTGTCTTCTGCGCTGAAGAAGTGGTAGTTGCATGTTCTTTAACATTGTTGTGACGGAGCTAGTTCTACTGTAGTCTTGAGTAATGGCACGTGCAGCCCTGCGTTGGACAGCCTCGATCTTATCAATGTATTTCTTAGTGTGGGGAGCCCATACAGAGCTGCAGTATTCCATATGATGGCGAATCAGGCTCTTGTAGGCCTGGGTTTTCACATGAATTGGGGCATTAGTCAAATTCTACAAAGAAACCCGATTACACTGTTGGCTTTGGCTGTAATTTTATCTATATGGCAATTCCATTTCATGTCAGATGAGAGAGTGACACCAAGGTATTTATGGTGATCTGTTTCAGATAATCGGTGACCAGATAAGGAATAGGAATGGATAATTGGAGATCGTTTTCTTGTGAACCGGATGACGCTGCACTTATCAGGTTTGAAGTTCATCTGCCATTTCCTTTCCCATTTTTCCAGCTTGTGGAGGTCTTCCTGGAGGGTATGGCAGTCTTTGTTGTCTTCAATAGGACGAAAAAGTGAACAATCGTCTGCGAATAGGCAAGCATGATGTTAATCCATCTGGGAGATTGTTTATGTAACACAAGAATAGAAGCGGCCCCAATACTGTGCCCTGTGGGACCCCTGAAGCTACATGCACTGGCTTTGATGATCTTCCTTGAACGACAACAGTTTGATTCCGATTGATAAGAAAATCAGACATCCAGGCGAGTAAAGATCCACGTATGCCATAGAATTTCATCTTGTAGAGTAAGCGTTTATGTGGGAACTGTGTCAACACTCTTTGCGAAGTCCCACCAATGGCCATCGACTTGTTTAAAATTATTTGGGTCCAGCTCCACTAAGAGTGATGATGTAGACCAAAAGGTTGAGTTTTCAAGTGAATCGCGTGCATCTAAAAACGTGCTGTGATTACTCAAGATGTTAAACTCCTCAAATGATGCATAACATGGCGGAAAATGATATTCTCTAGCAGCTTGGCAATCACTGAATAAAGTGAGAGGCCTATAATTTTTTGATGGTTCTGTCTGTGCTACCTTTTTTTGTACGGTGCAGTGATATTAGCACATCGTAAGTCTCTAGGAAGTTTCCCTGATGTGATGCTTTGTGGAAAATATCTTAATATGGGAGCAATTTCCTCTGCACACAACTTTAGCACATGGGGGTGGATTCCATCTGGTCCTAGAGCTTTTGTAGCATTAAGTTCCCGGACCACTTGCAATACCACTATACTGGTGGTTGATTATGAGTCTGACAACGGCTGGGAATGGGCTTTTGCCAGTGAAGGAATTTTTGAGATGTCTTCTTTGGTAAAGATTGACTCATTTGTTTTTCTAAGTATCTCAGCTTTGTCGGATGCATTCTGTTCATGCGCACTTGCTCCCAGTTGCACAATACCACTTGGTTCCCTTTCTACGATGTTTTTATGAAGGACCAAAACTTTTTTGACATTAGCTTAAGTGATTCAAATATTGTTGTTGAAAGGTACTCTGTTTCCGCCTTTCACATTCACGTTGACTTGTTCCCTTAGCCATCTGTCCGTTTCTTCCCACTCGCCGGATGGAGTCAGAAGCTTTTGCAAGCGTAGAATGCTCTATTCTTCTTTCTTATCAAACGGCTAAGTGATCTGGTAAGCCAGGGAAGATTGAACCTGGAAGACTTTATTGAAGAAGGCACATATTTAACAATTGCATTACGCATCATATTCACAAAGCTCTGCCAATTTTCATCGACTGATTTATTGTTGCATTTTTCCTCAAACTCTGCCCTGAACTGGTTCAGGTCTTATTTAAGACCATCTTTGTCTGCCTTATGCCAATGATAAATCTTTCTGCGTTCGCTCTTTTGAACACAAGGTCTAGCCTTTGCATCAGCAATAACTTTGAAGTGGTCGGATATACCAGGCTCAGTTTTTATAGGTTGAAAGCAGTCTGGATTAGAGACACCAGAGATTGAGAATATTCTTTACACTTATTGATCTTGTTTGATGAATATGGTTAGGTTCATGTGCAAGCTGAACAAGGGAAAAATCACCTAGTAGAGTTAAAAGATCATCCGTTAACGCTGCTGGATAAATGCATTCAAAAAACTTGTTTACGACAAGGTATTTTCCAATCAACATCAGGATTGTTGAAATCGCCACCAATCCAGACTATGGGGTTCTTCTTCCAATCTAACTTGGTGAGCGAATCCCGAAGTTTAAGGATGGGGTTGGATCCTTTGTTGGGTGGACGATAAAAACAACAAATATGAATTGGTTTGGCATTGGTCATCTGGAGAGAGATCCATATCAACTCTGCATCCACATCAAGAAAATCATTCCTAACGGCGATGAAGACACCACCGCTCCTCACCGCTATGGCACGTCATACTGTACATAAATGTTTACTGCATGAAAATGAAAAATCCGATTCATCTCAAACTTGGGAATTGAGCATTTTAGGTGACTATCTTTAGTTCTAGTCGACTATTTTTAATTATTACACCAAAAAATATATTTTGAAATCTCTGAATCGGCCTTTAAGGTCAGATCTGAAAGGCCCTGCTTGAAGATGACAAAATAGGAAAGTATTCAAGTCCACCTCAAGCTCTGATGCAGGTGTGGGTGTAGTAAATGGGGGGGGGGGCGGTGAAGGAATAGAGTTTGCAGGATTGCCCCAAAACATTTCATGTACAATGTCACCAATGGGGTTGGTATTCAAAATGTAGAGATTGTTTAAATGTATTCTGTTGCGCTCTGTGTATTGTACTCTCCTGTAACTCGTAAGCTTACTAATAACTCCATTCTTGTACTTGCTCTTCTGTTCCCTATGTTCACATACCATTCACCTGCTCTTTGTGTGCATTCTTTTCATGCCACTGGTGTGATTCTTTTGTTCTGTTTTTGTGTGGTCAGTGCTCTGTGTAGTCAGTGTGTACCTGATGGCTGAGAGTGAAGGATGTGCCTGCCTGTGTGTGTGGACCAAACTTTTATTTGAACTTGAGTGGAAGAGGTTGTGAGGGATGTAGTAGTTATGAAATGTAAGTATGAATGTACGTTAGGTTGGCTCATTTTTGATAAATGAATGTCAAATCATCACATCCCGGCATGACCACAGCTTTCAAAAGTATGTAGTGCATGCAATTTAGTAATGAATTAGGGATAGGTAGTTAGGTTAGGGTTTAGGTTAAGATTACTAGACAACAAGTTTGAGGACATTTTCTTTGAAGAGCCAAGAGTTTAATGATTTAATCTGTGCTGTGATTGTGTGTGAGTAATTTAGCACTAAATATTCTGGTACGTTTTGGGCGGTGCTGGGCATTTGTTGTAAATAAAGCCCCGCCACCAATTCTTGCCTTATTTCACTAGTGAATTTTATGTGAAATTTGTGCTGACAAATTTCAATCTCTGGCAATTAACGCGATGGCCTGCTAATTGAGCTGGTAATCTATTGATGCATATTCGCATGTAGTAATAGAATCCGACCGTGGCAGTTTGGAGAAGAAGGGGGGGGGGGGGAGGCTGGCAAAAAATTTGATTTTCAGTTTTTCAATCTTCAATTTCCTCCTGCACTTATAGAGGATTTATAAAAGGTCATTTAAATCTACCCCAGAATGAGTGAACTGATAAGGTAAAGTTGATGTGTATGATTTGACTTTTTACCTCGTCATTTTAAAACCCGGGGCTTAGAATCCAAAACTTTACTGTGCTGGCCTGGTCATGTTTGTTGGACTGAATAAAGTCTAATAAACATCGTTGAAAATGTCGGTACCTCCATAACTTTAGTCAATAAATTCCTCGGTCGAGGGTGTAGTTTCGTAAATACTCGGCCAGTAGTAGCCCTTTTTTATTTTAGTGTACGTACCGTGACTGTTTAGTTCAGCGTTTCAATCCAATTCCACGGGCTGCAGTTCATAAGACGTTTTAGCAATTTTGGGAGGGTTTGTTTTTTAGAGTGTTGATAAATTGATAGAAAAGGGTTTGGAGTTTCTGGTCTTTTTTAAATTAAGGATTAAATAGTTGGGATATTGCACGCTTTTGGCAATTGTGTTGGTTAATTGAGACTCTTAAATCCATGTGTGTTAGGTCATGGCACAGGGTTGGTGGTCCTTTAAAATATTTTGAGTGAACACCCCTTGTGGGTAGGTTGGCAGCACCCCGGGGTTGTGGCAGAACCCCCTCTTTTTCATTAAGACAACTAGCAGTGATTTGTAAATAAGAAAAGCGAAAAATTCATAAAAATCAGATTTTTGCTTGTATGTAACAAGTATAGGTGTCCTAACATACCCTGCAAATGATAAGACCACGAGCAACCTAATAAGGACAAAATCGGACATTTAGTTCATTCGTCCGTCGGACACTTACTACAACACGTACTGAATGGGAGATCGGTATCTTTGAACACTGCCGTTTTCTTCCTTTTTGTCAATTTTGCGGTGAAAAAGTAACTTACAACAGAATTCTAGACTTACCCTTCACTTTAAGCTATTCCTGCAAATTTAAGGTATTTTCGACTCATTAAAGAGACATCACTGATCAGTGTCGTTTTCAGGCAGAGTTAGCGTTTTATGAGCATGAAGTCGGCTGTACGATTGGCCTAGAATAGTATTTCTAGGGTTGCCCCTCGAAAAATCCAAAAGGCCTCAAATTGCAAAAATTGATTTATAATAATACCGACCATTGATATAGCGCCTTTTCCCACAGGATACAAAGCGCTGTGCTAGTATTAGTACGTGCCTTCAGGAAATCGTCACAATCATTTCGCTCACCTAGGCCGGCAGCCGGCGCCAAGCGGCACATGCCCTACAGCCTTAGATTGTAATATCCCCCATAACAGCTACACAATTATCGCTTGGGTCGAGGAGACAAGTGAGGTCTAAAGTGCCTTGCCCAAGTGCACAACACATTGCCACAGCGGGGCTCGAAACCCACAACCTTTGGATCAGAGTCGGCAGTAATATCCACGGGGACCAATGTTTGCCCTTTTGTTTTGTGACCCAACTCGTTATTTTTTGCTCAATGTGCTTAATTGTGGTGGAAATACCCAGGTTGGGGTATTAGGAATATTGCTATGCAAACTTTGTCACGAACGGTAGCCTTTCGTTTCCTGAAAAATGACGTTTTGCTTATAATTGAGCTCTGAGGGCGTTTCCCATAAATGCGATCCGAGTGGATTTTAACATTCAAAAAGTTGAATTGAGAGATGTTTCATTGTGAACACTTGCAGAAAATTTGACTTGCGTGGGTTTTGCGGTTTTACAAACTATAGGCTTTTTATTGTCATAAAAATCCCTCCATTGAAACCCACACGTAAGAAAGTTCGTTGACCCCTTTGTATTCCAATGAGAGTGTTTTCGTCAAAATTTTAATTGATGCCACGGGAAAATGGCAAGTGTTACACAGCTCTAATCTTCAAAAAAATGATTGAATCGACAATGCTGATGATGGCCCACCGGTTATTTTAAAATTGAAAACTTTTGATACGATATGTACTTTTGGAAAGCGCCCTCGCAGTCTAATTTTAGGCTAAAAATTGCCATATCGAGAAAACGAAAAAAGTCGTGGTGAGATAGGAGTTGCATAGAATGATTCCTTGCATGCCAAAAACATAGGATTGCACAACAACTGAAGGTGATAAACAAAAGCTTATCAAGTTATGTTTAAAAATATGATTTTTGGCAAAATTGGCGGCCGGCCATTTTGGATTTTTCGTGGGGGCACCCTGGTTCGCACTTTTTATTTTTTTTTTCTCGAAAATGGGATAAGCATCAGTAAAGTCATTAATTCTAGGCCCTGTCATGTCGAAGTGATTGAAACTATGACCTAAAATGACCCTTCTTATAGCCACCTCTACATTAAAGTAGTGATTCTAAAAGACTGCTCCCAACTAGGTGAATCATGTATATATCTCTAGCGCAATGGGTTCTACCTTAAACTTAAGTACAGATATTTTCATATGAAGGTTCCCTCTCCGTTCCTAAGTGCGTATGCCACATCACCAAACAGTTCAGATGTTTAGATGTTAACAGAAGAAAGATGTGTACAAACTGTCCCAAGGTAATAGAAATAAGGACTTGACTGACTTTACTGCAAGGACGGGGTGTCCCTTTATCTTATCATGAGGGTAATTCTCCATTCTGGTCTCCCCTTTGCAATAGATTCGGCAGTTTGGAGGTCCAAGCCTGTGTACTTGGGGATGCTGGTCCTTCCATCTTGCTGGTGGGCGACCTGGCTTCCTACGCTGGTTGAAGTCTTGCGTATAAATATATAGGATTGGTATGGTATCGTGTTCCGGAATTTCATGACGACATGTCCAAACCACTTCCGCCGTCTCCTGGTGACGGCATCTGTGATTGATGGACATGTGATGTTAGACGCTCTCTAATTTCATCATTTCTAATTTTGTCCAGAAGGGTTCACTCCTAGGGATGGACCGGAGACGAGACATCTCATCCCAAAGCTTTCTAGCTTTTGGCAGTCTGCCTTGTTCAATACCAGGACTTTGCTCCATAGGTGGCAATGGGGAGTAGAAGAGATGGTATATTCTGACTTTGTGCGATCTTGTTATGTCATGATGGCTTCCAGGATGTGGTATTCCTGGTCTACCCGAATGCCATGTGCCAGTCTTGTAAGCCTCTTGATGTCCTCCTTAGCCGAGGGCACATTACTTCAAGAAAGACAAATCATTTACTGTCAATAGGTGGCTGGTTAAGGCTGATGTCTCTTGGGTCATCGGAAATGGATATTGAAATTTAGATGGGTTGATCTCATTCCCCATTTTGGCGCAGGCTTTTTCCAGTTCTCTGTGGATAGCTGTAACTGTTCAAAGACCATTTCCATCAGGGTTGTGTAATCGGCCTAACGAATGTTGTTGATTTATCTCTCCCATTGGATTCCGGAGCCTAGGATTTGAACTCCTCACTGACAAATTTAAAGAAGAGATTGAAGAGGCATGGAGATAGGAAAGGCATCTCTGTCTCACACCAACTAAGACTTCGAACCCGTCAGTGAGTTTTCCATTCACCACTACTGAGCATATTGTTTGCTCATAACTCTGAGGACACATTAACGTTTACCAGCTTGCTGTCTACTCCAATGATCTTAAGCATTTCCAGAGTGCCTCATCTCCAATGGTATCAAATGCTGCCTTTAAAATCTACAAAGTTCCAGTGTTAGGAATGCGTTTTCTTTGGCCTTCTCTAGCACTTGGCGAACAATAATTACGACTCAGTATTACCTCTTGAGCTTCTAAAAACCACATGTTCCTCCCAAGGTGGCATTCTATGGTGTCCTGGATCCGGTTTAGGATCATTCTACAGAAAATTACTTTCCCGGGAGGACAGAGAGTAATTGCCCTATAGTTGGCGCGGATCTAGTTTCCACCTTTCTGGTATACGAGTATCAGTCCCTTGCTCCAGTCTTCTGGAAATTCCCCTTCTACCCAGGCAAGTTGATATTTTCAACAGTAGCTGTGTCATAGCTGGGCCACCTGCTTTCAGGGTTCAGCAGAGATTTTATCATCCACATGCTTGTTATTTTTCAGTTTCCTAAGGGCCTCTTCTACTGCCTCTAATTGAGAAAGGCATGCCTGTTGAGATTGAATGCCAGGTTCTTGGATGGAGTGAAGTACTTCATCTCTGGGGAATTCAGTGTTGGAGATGTTGCTGAAGTGATTTCCCAGGCACTCATACGTTATCTGGGAGCAGTTTTGAGGGAGCCATGTGTTTGGTCTTGGCAGATGCTGGCAGTGAGCTCTTTCACTCGCTAGTCTACGGTCACACTTGAAGAGTTCATGGATGTTGTTCCTAGCATGTGCATCTTCCATCTGTCTTAACTCCTTTTCGAGCAGCTTCTTATTCAGCCTTCTTTACTTGATATTTGACCCCTCCTTGTTCAGTTTGGAGTAGTTGTACTTAGTATGTGCAGTTGGGTGTTCATCATTGGGATCCTTGCTGTCCTTCTTGATGACATGCCTTTTTTACTTCTTCAGGGAGCCCTTAATTTGCTGGGCCTTTCACACCCCACTGTTTCTCTGTATTTTATTGGTGGTTTCTTGAGTTGTCCAGAGCCCTTCACATCAGTGTCATTCTAATTGGAGGAGTGGTCAAAGGCACACCTATACTTTGCAACAGAATTCTGCTGCAATTGTGGGGTCACTGAATCGAACTGACGTCCATTACTTCTTGGGTCCGTATGTTAATCGTTTGGTTTTGCGTAGGTAGAAATTTCACCGTAGCCAGCACAGGATTGTGGTCTGAACGGACATCGGCTGAGCAGTAAGATATTGCAGTCTGACAGCTTTTCAAGTGTCCAGTGGGTAATGATGAAGTCAATCATGTTTCTTTCTATATTGCCCAATGGAGACTGTCCAAGTTGCCTTTCTACACTCCTTGTGTTGGAAGTAAGTATTGCATACAACCAGCTTGTGGAGGAGTGACAGAATTCAGGAGATTTCTCCTCTGTCATTGTTATTTCCAAGTCCATAACTCTACCCAATGGGGGGTGTCCATGCCTGGTAGAATTCTGCCCCTAGTTTGGGCTTGAAATCCACATCAGGATGAGGCGTCTGTTCTGAGGATTCTCTGGATGTGGAGCGGCAGGGTGTCATTAGAAACGTCGCTCTATGTCTACTGTGTTCAGATGGGGGGAATAGACCTGGATGATGTCTACTATGCCTGCCTTCATATTAATTTGGCTGTGATAATTCTGGATGAGACTGCTTCATAGCTTTGACAAAAAAGGGGAGAAGCGTTGGGGATATCCATGATACATACTCCATCTCTGGGCCAGATGACGTCACTTCTGCTAGACAGTAGGATATAGTAAAATTATCTTAGGTTGAGGGTCTCTTTTCCTTTAAGGTGCAGATCTGAGAAGGCCAACAATGCTATGAAAAAAGATGACAAAATAGGAAGTACTGCAAGTCCACCTCAAGCTCTGATGCAGGTGTGTGTTTAAAATGAGGGGTGGGGGAGTTTTATGCAGTATTGCCCCAAACATTTAATGTACCATTGTCACAAATTGGGGATCTGGGTATTTTCAAAATGTAGAGATGGTTTAATGTATTCTGTGTGGCGCTTCTGTGTATTGTACTCTCCTGTAACTCGTAAGCTTACTAATAACTCCATTCTTGTACTTGCTCTTCTGTTCCCTATGGTTCCATACATTCACCCTGCTCTTATGTGTGCATTCTTTTCATTCCACTGGTGTGATTCTTTTGTTCTGTTTTTGTTTGGTCAGTGCTTTGGGTGTAGGTCAGTGTGTAAACCTGAGGCTGGAGTGAAGGATGTGCCTCCTGTGTGATGTTGGGACCAAACTTTTAATTTTGAACTTTTGAGTGGAAGAGGGTTTTTTGTGAGGGATTGTAATGTAAGTTATTAATGTAAGTTCTGAATGTAAGTTATGTTATGGCCATCGATTTTGATAACTGACTGTCAAATCCTACTCCTGCATGAACCACAAAATAACAAAGCTTTTTCTAAGTATCGTGCAAATGCAATTGTAGGTACATGACTAATAGGATCTGGTAGTTTAGGTTAGGGTTTAGAGTTTAAGAATTACTAGCCAAGTTTGAGACTTTTTCCTTGAAATGACCAAAGTTTAATGTTTAAAAATCTGTATTTAGATTGTGTGATTCTTTACGAAAAGCAACTAAATCATTCTGGCGTTTTTGGGTGGCTGGAAGCATTTGTGTAAATAAAGCCCGCCCAATTTCTTCTTGGCACTTATTTTCCCACGTAGTGAATTGTTATGATATTTGTGCTGACAATTATTAAAATCTCTGGCAATTAACGCGATGGCCTCAAAATTTGGAGCTGGTAATCTATTGATGCATATTCGCATGTCTGTGCAAAGTCCTTGGGAGAGCAAGGCTGCAACATTGCTTCATTTTTTCAAATCCTCATTTTCTCATACTAGTGGTATTTTAAAGGTCATTAAAAATCTAACCCAGTAGGACTGAGAGTAAGTCTATGTGTCTGATTTGACTTTTTAACCTACGATCTTTCCTTTAAAACCCGGGGCCTAGAATCCAACACTTTCTGGTGCCTGAGTCATGTTTTGTTTAGGACTTATAATAAAGTCTATAAACATGTGAGGTACCCATTCCCCCAATCACTTTAGTCAATACTTCCTCGGAATCCGGTCAAATTTTTTCGCAAACAAATCGGCCGGTATGTAGGGGTCCTTTTTTTTTTTTTACTTATACTGTACCGCGTCGTTTCAGCGTTCAATCCCAATTTCACGGGCTGCATCAACATGTTTTCGCAATTTAATTGGGACTGATTGGTTTTTTTTTATTGTTAAATGTGATAAATGGGGTTTACTTAAGGTAATAATATTTGTTGGGATATTGCACTCTATTGTTGGCATTTGTTCTAGGTTTAATCTGATACTGACTTAAATCACATGTGTTTTGTCATTAGCCCAGGGTTGGTGTCCTTTAAACATATGGTGGTGTATGGGTGAAAGTGGCAGCACCCCGGGTTTGTGGCATACCCCCTCGATTTCATTAAGACACTATCATAGATTGGCTAAATCAGACAATCGAACAATTCTAAAAAACTCAGATTTTTGCTTGTCATGTAACCAATATAGTGGCCAAACATAACCCTGCAAATGATAGACCAGAAGCACCTAATAAGGACAAATCGGCCTTTTAGTCATTATTGGTCCTCGGACACTAACTACAACACGTAACTGAATGAAACTGAGTGGAGATTCTTATCTTTGAACAGCTGCCGTTTTCTTCTTTTCCTTTTGTCAATATTTTTCGAGTTGAAGAAGTAACTTACAGATTTTCTACATACGTATCCTTCACTTTGATGCTCTTCCTGCAAATTTAAGTATTATTGACTCATATCAATAACTCACTGATATTGGTTCTTTAAGGCGTTAGGTTTTATATATGATATGCTGTACATGGCCTAGACTAGAATTTCTAGGGGTGCCCCATCGAAAAAAAAAATCCAAAATGGCCTCTCCAAATTGTCAAAAATTTGAATTTTTATTAATCATACAAGACATTTATAATAGCGGCCTTTTCCACAGGATACAACGCGCTGATTGGCCTATTATTATTACGCTGCCTTCAGGAAATCGTCACAATCATTTCGTGCTTCCCTATGCGCAGGCCTGCCAAAGGCGCACATGCCTATCAGCACTTAGGGATTGTAATATCCCCCCATAAACACTACCCGAATATCGCTTGGGGGGGTCGCGAAGCAATTGAGGTAATGCCTTGCCCCAAGTGCACAACACATTGGCCCCAGCGGGGCTCGAACCAGCAACCTTTGGATCATGAGTCGCAGTCATATCCACTGGACCACATGTGCCCTTTTTTTTTTTTGACCATACTCAAACTCCGTTATTTTTTGCCAAGTTTGCTTAATTGGGTTGGCAATCCCCATGTTTTTGGGGTATTAGGAATCATGCATGCAACTTTCATTCATCTCAACGGTATCCTTTCGTTTTCCTTAAACTGACGTTTTTGGCTTCAAATTGAGCTCTGAGGCCGCTTTCCCATAAATGCCGCATCCGATTGATTTTAACATTCAAAAAGTTGAAGAGAGTTTCATTGTGAACACTTTGCAGAAAATTTGCCTTCCGCGGTGTTTGCGGTTTTACAAACTATAGGCTTTTTATTGTCCAAAAATGCCCTCCATGCATTGAAACCCACACGTAATAAAGTGTCGTTGACCCTGTGTATTCCACTGAGAGTGTGTTCGTCAAATTTAAATTGATGCACGGAACTGGCAAGTGTTACATACAAAGCAGCTCTAATCTTCAAAAATGATAATCTACAATTCTGATGATGGCCCACCGGTTAAATGAAAACTTTTTGATACGTCTGTACTTTTTGGAAAGCGCCCTCGCAGTCTAATTTTAGGCTACATTGCCATAGTCGAGAAAAACGAAAGTCGTGGTGAGATAGGAGTTGCATAGAAGGATTCCTTGCATGCCAAAACATAGGTATTGCCCAAAAATGAAGGTGATTAAACAAAAGCTTCTTAAGTTATGGTTAAATATATTTTTTTGGCAATTTGGCGTCCATTTTTGGATTTTTTCGTTGGGGCCCCTGGGTTTTTTCCGCACTTTTTTATTTTTTTTCCGTCGAAAAATGGAAAGCATCCTTAAGTCATCAGTTCTAGCCCGTGTCGAAGTGGATCTGAAACTAGGGAACCTAATATGCCTCTATCGCCCACCTCTACATTAAAGAAGTGATTCTAAAAAGCCTTCACCAACTCAGGTTGAATCATGTATTCTCTATCGCAATGGGTCTACCTTAAACTTAGTGACAGAATATTTTTCATATGAAGGTCCCTCGTCCTCTAAGTGGACACATCAACAAAACAGTTCAGAATGTTTAGAATATTTTAACAGAAGCAAAAGTTTAACTCTAACTGTCCCCATAGGTAATGAATAAGGACTTGACTTACTTTACTGCATAGGACTGGGCTGTTCCCTTTGGCCTTTCTCATGATATTCTCCTCCATTCTGGTCGGCCCTTTGCAATAGAATTCGGCATTTTGGAGGTCCAAGCCTGTGTCCTTGGGGGATCTGGTCCTTCACATTCTTGCCTGGTGGGGCGACCTGGCTTCCTATGCGCTTGTTTGAAGTCTGGCGTATAAATATATGGCTTGGTATGGTAATCCTGTGTTCCGCATCCTGACGACATGTCCCAACCACCACTTCAGCCGTCCTCTGTGACTGCTATCTGTGATGGTAACCTGTGATGTTCAGACTCTCTCTAATTTCATCATATGCTAATTTTGTCCAGAAGGTTCACTCCTAGGATGGACCCGGAGACATCTCATCTCAAAGTCTTTACTAGCTTTTGGTCACAGTCTCTGTGCAATACCCAGGACTCTGCTCCAATAAGTGGCAATGGGGAGTATAAGAGACTGGTATTTTGACTTGACGATCTTGTTATCCATGATTGCTCCAGATGGTATTCCTGAGTCTACCGAATGCCCAGGCTGCCATTCTTGTAAGCCTCTTGATGTCCTCCTTAACGGAAGGCACTTCCTTCCAAGAAAATGACAAAATCATTTCTTTGTCAATAGGTGGCTGGTTTAAGGCTGATGTCTCCTTGGTCATCGGACCAATGATCTTGCATTTAGAATGGGTTTTGATCTTCATCCCCATTTGGCGCAGGCCTTTTCCAGTTCGTCGTTGATAGCGGAACTTTTCAAAGACCTTCCATCAGGTTGTATCGTCTGCATAACGAATGTTGTTGTTTTCATCTCTCCCTCTCCCATTTGGATTCCGGAGACCAGGATTTGAACTCCTCTCATTACCAATTCTGAGAAGAATTGGAAGAGCATGGAGAGAGAAGGCATCTCTTGTCTCACACAACTAAGACTTCGACCATCAGTGAGTTTTTTCATGCACCACTCTACTGAGCAATGGTGTGTCAGCCTCTTTTCAATTAAGTAAGTCTACCAGCTTTCTGTCTACGTCCAATTGATCTTAAGCATTTCCAGATTGCCTCTCTCCAAATGGTAGTCAAATGCTGCTTTAAAATCTACAAAGTTCCAGTGTATAGGAATTCTCTTTGGCCTTACTCAGCACTTGGCGAACAATAAATACTGCATCAGTAGTACCTCTTAAGCTTCTAAATCCACATTGTTTCTCTCCAAGGTAGTCATCTATGTTTCCTGGATCCGGTTCAGGATCCTTCTACAGAATACTTTCCCTGGTGGACAGGCAGAGTAATTGCTCCTATAGTTTGGCGGGATCTAGGTTCTCACCTTTCTTGTATACTGAGTTAGCAGTCCCCTTGTCTTCGCAGTCTTCTGGAATTGCCCCTTCTACCCAGGCAATGGTTTGGATTATTTTCAACAGTAGTTGTCTCATAGATGGGCCACCTGCTTTCAGGTTTCAGGCGAGATTTTATCCCACCCACATGCTTTGTTATTTTTCAGTTTTCTATGGCCTCTTTCCTCTTCCTCTATTGATAAAGGTCATGCCTGTTGAGAATAGAATTTTTGCCAGTTTCTGGGATGGAGTGAAGGGAAAGGGAGGGGGGAGGTGGGGGGGGGGGGGGAGGGGGGGGGGGGGGGGGGAGGGAAGGGGGGGGGGAAGATGGGGGGGTGGGGGGGGGAAAAAGGAGAAAAAAAAAAAAGAGGGAGAAAAGAAAAGGAAAAGGAGGGGGGGGAAAAAGGAACAGGTGGAAAAGGAGAGGAAAAGGGGGAGGAAGGAGGGGAAGGGAAAAATAGGGGGGGGGGGGGAAGAAGATTGAAGGGAATAGGGGGGGAAAAACGAAGGAGGGGAAAAGGGGGAGAGAGGTAGGAGGGGGGATAGGGAGAGGAGGGAGAGAGGGAGGAGCGGGGGGAAGGGGGGAGGGGGGTGGATGGGAAAAAAAGAGGGGGAAAGCCTAAAGAGCATATGGGGTGGGCAGAGAGGGAGAAGACCAAAAAAGAAATCCTGGGGTCCGTGCCTTAGAATGTCAGTTGTTGAGATGTTGGCTGAAGTTTTCTTCCCAGCAACTTCATTACAATTTATCTGGAGCAGTTTTAAGGGAGCATGTGTGTTCTTTGGCAGCTCTGGCTAGATTTAGTCTTTTCACTCGGCTAGTCTAACGCCACCCATTGAATAGTTCATGGCTTGTTTGTTGCCTAGCATGTGCATTTTCCATCTCTTTAACTTCCTTTTCGCGCAGCGTCTTCTCCAGCTCTTTACTTGATATTTGACCTCCTTGTTCAGTTTGGATTAGTTGGACTTATTCGGTGCAGTGGGTTTTCATCATTGGATCCTTCTGTCGCTTACTTTGATGACATTCCTTTCTTACTTCTTCAGGGAGCCCCTTAATTTGCTGGGCCCTTTCACACCCACTGTTTCCCTCATCCTCTGTTTTATTATTGGTTGTTTCCTTGAAGTTGGTCCACAGCCCTTCAAGCATCATTGTCTTGGCTTAATTGAGGAGGTGGGTCGGCTGCATGGAAGGGGCACCACCTATCTTTAGCACAGAATTCTGCTTTCATTTGTTGGGTCACTGATCGACTGACGTCATACTTCTTGGGTACCGTTGTTATAATTTTTGGTTTTTGTAGGTCCCAAAATTTCCCTTAATATCCCAGCACCAGGTTTGTGTCTGACCTACATCTGCTGAGCATAAGATAATGCAGTTCTGAAAGCTTTTCAAGTTGTCCATTTGGGTATTGATTGAATCATCATTGTGGGTGTACTATAATGCCCACATGGAGATGTCCAAGTTGCCTTTCTGCTGTGCTGCGGAAGCTGTGGGTTGTTTGGGAAGTAGTAGTTTGGCGTGGGGAAGTACACCGTTTGGTGGATTTACTGGGGGGGGGGTACGAATGGCAAGGAGCTTTCTCCTCTGTATTGATTTTTCGCAAGTGGGCCAGGTATCTACCCATGTGGGTGTCTCATTGGGGGCCTGTATCTGTCCCCTAGTTGGCATTGATCCGCCCATCAGTATGGGCCGTTCTTGTCCTTTCTCTTTAGGGATTCTTTTTTTGCTGTATGGACTGCAGGGGGTCATAGAAATGGTGGTTGCGCTCTCCTGATCTTCACTGTGTTTAAGATGTGGTGGGGGCCATAGACCTGGATGATGTTTACTATGCCTGCCTCATATTAAATTTTTGGCTGTGATAATTCAGTGGGGAGACTGCTCATAGACTTGACAAACAATGGGAGAAGCATTTTGCTAGGGATATCAATGCTCCCTACCCATCTTCTCAGATATGCCGTCACTTCTGCCTAGACATTAGTGCTAGTAAAGCAAATTCTCTTATATTGTGAGGTTCTCTGATTCCATTCAGGGGTTGGGGTTTCACAAACCCGGAGTCTATATCAAACCTTCTTCTGGCTTCCTCCTGGAGAATTTCCCAATGACCGTCCTTTTAAGTCAGTGATTCCTCCTCGCTCGCTGCCAATTACCAATATTTATGCTGCTGGCGCTCCCTTTTTCGTTAAGTCTTGCTCTCAAGTAAGCCGTTCGTAACAGAATTCGGCTTACTTTCATTTGTCGTGTGTTGGTGTTTGTGTGCGACTTTTGGCTATTAACGCGATTTTTGTGTAGTTTCCTCCATCCTCCTCCGCTTGTCTTCATTCTTCTGGAGAATAGATTCTATCTGGTAACTGTGGGTGGCAACCAATCATCCGCGATTCTAGCACCGAACAACCACCTGCCCTCCTGGCCAACGAGCAGCCACCGGGACTCGGGCCTTAACGGGGGGTCGACTTTCATTTTTGGAGTTGACGCGTTAGAAGGTTTGACTGAGTTTTGGACACTACTTGCTGTGCACACGGCCAATGACTTCCCAGTGGGTGAAATGTTGCATTACTGAACGTACAAAGGTGGGTGAGCCACCACCTCTTATCTTAACATATGATTAAGGCCCCATAAGTTGTGTGCCTAAATACCTATGGACCCACTACTTAACTCATAAGTAGTTAAAGGAAAGAGAGAAGGATAGTCCCAGTACCATGTGGCACCCCCACATGTTTTGCAAGACCAAAGAGAGGTGGAGGATGCATGTCAATGCCAGCTAGTCGTAAACGTCTGAGACAACCTCCCCCATCTCCTGATGGTCACGGTGGGGTAGGCCCCTTCGACCAGCCATAAACAAAGGAATCTGTGTCCTGTACCCACCGATAGGGCATCACTAATTCGTTTGATTATCCCGAGGATCAAGGCGCCTCTAAATCCTACATTGGGATCATAAACCTATTATCGCCCATGGGGAACAAAAACGCTAAAAGCCCAGCCTGCCAAATCAAACCAATTGCTCATCTGACGACAACCATATTGATTCACCTTCCTAGCCAACGGGGTTCGAAAAGATGGATAGGAGGGATGAAAGGAGTAAAGTAGAGTAGGTAGGGAGCATCCAGAGGGATGAAAATCCCACCTGGGGAAATCCAGCACAAGCATGTTAGTGTGGGTTGGTGTGTATTCCCGTAGGATTTTCATGCTAAAATTGATTTTGTTGCTGTTTGGGTTTCAATAGGGCCTAAACTGTAAGAAAATGATGGGGTGCAAATTTTCGGACTGATGCCCCCTCGTGCAAGGGGGGAATGTTAGTACAGGGAAAATTTTAAAATCGCGTCAAATCGTGTTTTAATGTACACAAACGTGTTCGTCTCATCATAAGGATTAGAAAAAGTATATACTTGCCTAGGTTCCAACCAGTGGCGTAGCCAGGTGGGGGCAAAGGGGGCAGAGTGCCCCCTCTGAAAAAAAAATCATTTCCTGAGGGGAAATTGGGAAATAAAACACGGATATTCATGTTAAATCAGCCCCTTTTCGGATTCTTTTGCCCTGCGACCGGGAAATTTTTACTTGTGATTGGGACATTTGTTGCACCTACCGGGAAATTGCCCCCTCGGAACCACCGGGCTGGCTACGCGCCTGGTTCCAACCTTTAGTTAAAGCGGTATAGCCCCATAATGGTTCAAGGTCACCCTGGGGGTAAATGCTCCGATGTTGTTGAAAGTGCTGTCAAATGATTCCTTGTGTCATACTGAAACAGAAAATGCATTTTAACTGTTTTGGTGATATCACCATTGCGACATCCAGGGAAAGTTTTGGTGACCCCCATAGACCATGTAGACCCTTACTATACATTTTGCTATGTAATTAGCCAACCGAATGTCACACACTGTAAAATAATACATTTTTGGATCCTGTGAGACAATACAAACAACTTACCACCAGTTTAAACAAAATCTGAGCATTGGGTAAATGTTACCCCAGGATGACCTTGAACCATTATGGGGCTATAGCTCTTTAACTAAAGATCGGAACCTAGGCAAATATACTTTTTCTAATCCTTATAAGGAGACGAACACGTTAATGTACACTAAAACACAATTTGACTCAATTTTAATTTTTTTTCCCTGCAGTAACATTTTTCCCCCTTGAAGAAGGGGGCAGCAGTCCGAAAATTTTCACCCCATCATTTTCTGACAATTTAGGCCCTATTGAATGAAAAACAGCATGAAAATCAATTTTAGCACAAAAATCCTATGGGAACTGTTTTACTGACATACCAACCCACACTATGTAGAGGTGCAGGCACTTACATGTTTCATAAGGTGTATTATAGGTGCTGGCAAAGGTGATTTTAAGGTCCCCGGCACTAGGCACTAGGCCTGTGCCTACCTTTAAATAGGGACAGTGATCTCAAATGTAAAAAATAAAGTAAATTGTCGTGCCGAGCAAGCTCGTGCGCGGAGTGCCCATCTCTCTTTCCTTAGCATTTAGGCCAGACTCCTCCATATTATTTTTGCTGTGGGAGGTTCGCCACTCCTCCCGCACAGCGAGTCTGTTACTTTCCCAGTACTGAATAACACTGGTACCCATTTATACACCTGGGTGGAGTGGAGTAATTGAGGTAAAGCACCTTACTCAAGGGCACAACACGTTGGCCGCAGTGGGACTCGAACCCACGACCTTTAGAGTGCGGGACGAGCGCTCAATCCACCAGACCACACGTGCCCTCTAAAATGGGTCTCAAATGGGTATAAAAATGTTTGGATTTTATATGCTTTAAATGTCTTCTGAGGGCTAATTCTTGTACGATTTTGTAAAATTTAATTGTCGTACCATTGACCATTGAACTTTAAACCTATACTTTGCCGAAAATCCGGCCTGCAAGTGCCATGACCTGAATTCTTCAAGTGAACCGACGGGCTCATCTCAACCGACAAAATCAAATATTGGGGGGCCACGGCCGGCTACGTTACTGGGTATTCGTATCGGACGGTCTAAAAAAGGGAGCATCCTCCTTATTGCCATGTACTACTCTATCCCCAATTCAATGACCTTCCAAGTTTACTCACACATAAAGCCCACTCTCTGCCACCCATACACACCCTCCACACACACACACACCCTCCACACACATGCGTGCATGCACACACACACAAGGTACATGTGCATATGATGAAAACAGAAATATTTAAAATAACAGAAGTCAACCCAAAGCTCCCAAAATTTAAAAACAGTTTTCTGATAATGCTGGAACTGTTCTTGCTGAGAGGTAGAGCATGGCCCACTTTGATCATCAGACTAAACACATAAACATGATCCAGGGAAGGGGGCAGGTAGGTTTGCCGGAGGCATTCCCTTCCCTTACGCCGTAATCTTATAACATACTCTACCCATTTATCTGATTATATCTGCATGTCTGGAGAGTCATGTACTTTTCAAAGACAGTAATAAAGGGTCATGGAACCTTTTCCTTTAACAAAAATGCATGGTCAGTTTTTGTAGCAGAATTTTTTAAGATCCCTGAATCAAGAATAGTGTGGAGACTTAGCTATGTTAAATACATTCTACAAACAAATAGAATTGATGTCCATATTAGAGTGGGCTAATAGAAGGTTCATATTTGGGTCATAGTCTCAGATCGCTTCGAACACAGGCTAGAATGATGACTTTCTGCATCCTTTATCCCATTATCAGAAGAAAGAAAATGAAAAAAGTGCGAAAAACCAGGGTGCCTTAATCCAAATGAACCGCCAAAATTTGGCCAAAAAATTGATTTTGACCATAACTTGATTAGGTTTTGTTTAAAAATCACTATTTCATTTTTGTGACATAACACATGTTGGTCGGGCAACACGAATCATTCTAACTAATTCTCTATCTAATGCAACTTTTCCATCTCACCAACCATACGACTTTTTCTTCTTTTCTCGATATTACAGTTTTAGCTTAAAATTGGAAACTAGTTACACATAGTAACTAGAATTTCGCAGCTCTCGGCTTTCGCACTCGCTACTATTAAAAGAATATAACTGTGGGCCGGAATCGCCTAGTGGACGCCCATTTGACCTTGGCACATGACCTTTGACCACCTCATCAACATATGAGGGATCCATGGTGCACCTATGCCACAAGTTTTGGTTCCAATTGACTTCAACAACTTTTCAATTGAGGTCAATTTTTAAAAAACTTAACATTTTAGTGACACACACATCCACACATACACACACATCCACACATACATTCACACACACATACACACGCACAACGGATTGCTAAATGGTCCTCCAGATAAAGCTGGCGGCCCACAAAAAAGTTTTAAATTTTTAACTGGTGGGCCATCATCAGAATTGTTGATTCATCATTTCCTGAAGATTAGAGTTGTGTAACACTTATTATTACACCTTATAAATATTCATGAGATAATAGGCATAAGTGCTTCCATTTCATTGGTCAATTGCGCCGGACACAGGGATGATAAATTGAGCTATCAGTGAATTTGAGCTATTTCCCAAGCGGTACTTTTTACTACTTTCCCTATATCATCGTACCCAGAGGCGAAAGTTATTATGGTTCTCCTAAAAAGAATGAACGTCCTCCGTTGTTAACAACAACAAAATGGCTGCTGCCAGTAGTCGGTCAGCATCTTTGACAAGACGACAAAATTGCTGCGTATAAATTTGCACAAAACACGCGATTTGTTGTCCGGAAGG